>MU186440.1:140248-160277 GCA_016904865.1 Pissodes strobi
TTGACAACGAGGAACATGTAAAATATTGACAATGAATCAAATATTTCAAATTTGAAGGGAAACTTGTATAAAATAACAAATCAACTGCTTATGAGCAACACATTTTTTACGGTCTTACAAACTCATGTTTTCACGTACGTACATCCGTTTCACACAATATATTTGTTAACTCACCTTGTAAATCATATGTTAGTCGTCGCTTTTCGTCCAGGGCTTCATCCAAATCCTTTATCGCATCTTCTAATTTTTTCTGAACCTCTTTTAACTGCACATCAACTACCGAATGAGCCAGATCTTCGGTAGTCTGTAGAGGCTCATAACTTTGGGATCTTCGATTAGTATAATTGCCCACTTGCATGCTGTCATCTAAACTATTTGACGATTTACACCTGTACTCGTCCAGTAAGGCTTCAAGTTCAGTGCAATGGACCTTCAGGGTTTCATTTTTGGCTTCCAGCTCATTGGAATGTTCCGTGAAAAATTGAAATTTGTCGTCTATATCAAAAAATTTCTCCTGCCACAGTTTGCAGTCAGTTTCGAGCAATCTAATCTAAAAATGGGAACGATAGTCAAAAGAAAGACAAAATATGTGTTGGCTTTTAATAAAGAAGAAAAATCAGATTCAAATTTTAGGAGCATTGCAGAGAAAATAAAGCAACATTGATAAACAAACAAAAATATCTGCTCAAATAAAATAGAGGAGAATTAAACAAAGTAAATTATTTAACAATTAACGAAAATATAACAGTATGTGGGTCGGTATTTCAGAATGAATCATCTTGCCTTCTGATTGGCAGCATCCCTCGCGTTTCTTAGTTCCTCCTGCTCTTTATCGCACTGTTGCACATACTGTTCCAAATTCTGTATTTCAATTCTGAGCAACTTCTGGGTTTCTCGCGCATCGACATCCTGGTAATGTGGAGGAGTCCTGTTTTCTAAGCTGTCAACCTCAGCACGCAATCGATTAATCTCTGAACATTTCTGTTTCAACTGGCTTTCTAAACAAAAATGTTAATAAAACTGTTTCAATTAGCAAAGAACTAAAATAATAATAAATAATAAAATAAATGAAAGAATATATTCCTTAAAATAACCACCACCAACCCGTCTCTGACAAATATGGTAATGTCGTTTCTGGTTTAAATCCACAAAATTACTTACCTAACTTACAAACTTTTTCATGTTGTTTTTTCAGCTCTGCCTCAAATTCAACTTTGTCGAACCTCTCACTCTCCAGTTCCCTTCCTAGCTTGTCAATTAATCTGTCCTTTTCTTGAAACTTTAAATACTTTGACGCCGGAGTTCTCAATAAATCCTGTAGAGGACTTTTCTTTACAATTGGCGAATTCATTATCGGTACTAGCTGGCATGTGCTTTCAGATGAAATACTTTTAATAATGTCTGCAATAAATATCATGGCATAATTGGATTACTGCATATGCTACATACTACATATAAATAATGACATCATACCTTTTTGACGAAAATATAAGGTTTTTCGTATTTTAAAACACCCATCAATATATTCTACTTATATTCTTGATATATGTTCCCTTCCTATTTATATTCAAAATAATTTATAAAAGGATAAAATAGGCAAAAACGATGTTAGTTTTTTCACCTTAAAATATTACTGACGACACTGAAATGGGATTCATTCGCAATGTTATCCGCTTTTCGAAGAGATATCTTTATACCTCCATTACAAAATAACGAATAAAATTCAAATTAGGACAGATCGTACCTTAAAAGAAATATTAAATTTACCATTGGTATGTGTACTTATTGGCAAAAAAAATAGATTGGTTTCGGGGGTGTCACATTTGCAAATTTTTCTGCTAAAAAGTAATGACATTAATTTATTTAACAAAAATACATAAAAAAAAAAAGAATCAAATAGTCAAACAGGTATTTTACACAAAATCAAACAAAACAGTACACTTAAATAGCATCATATGCATCTTCTTCAGGTGCCATCTCCTCATCGAAGGTTGACAATCATAACAGTTATTCTGATCTTAGAGGCTGCTGCTCTAAAAAGTTGCATAAAGACCATCCCAACCACTCTCTGAGGTTCGTAGCCACGGTTCTTCTTCCTACGCACCGTTTTCCTTGTATGTATTTTTTCCTGCATAATCAACCTCAGCATGTTGTATTTTGCTCCCCTTGTTACGTGACTGTGGTATTCTAATTGTCTTCTTTCAATTGTATCTATTAGTTATCTTAGCCCATTCTTTTTAAGACTTCTACACTGATTACTCGATCCATTCATGATATACACCCACATTTCGAATGCCTTGATTTTCTTAATGGCAGCTGTGTTTAGGGTCCATGCCTCTGTCCCGTATAGAAGAGTGCTAAATACGTAACACCTCACCAATCGAACTCTCAAATTCAAACTCAGGTCCCTTTCACAAAGCGCTCCTCTTATTTTGTTAAAATTGGCTCGGGCTGGTGTAGTCATTATCGGAGTTAATCATTGTACCAAGGTATTCCTCCACTTGTTCTATGTTGTTGCAGTTGACAATATTTTCGTTATTTTTTCTTCATTCATCAGAATGATCAGATCAGAAGATCTTTTATAGACACTGCCAAGATCGTGTCCTCACCGTCCGGCTGTTTCTCCTTTAAGGGCTAGGTTGAGAATTTCCTCCGAATATGCATTGACGAGTGCTGGCGATATACATCCTTGCCTTAATCCTCCTTTTGTTTCTATTTCTTCTGATGATTGTTGGTCCATGCATACTCTCGCCTTTTGGTTGCAATATAAAGAAAGGTGTATAAGACGTTATAGCTAGACGACCTAGTGAATAGATCTTTCCAACAATTCTCTACTGTAGGACATAATTTCTGTTTATCTCAGTGACCCGACCCCAGTAAAGGACCATATATGGTGACTATAAACTACTGCGTAATTGACTGGTTGGTGATATTTTTAAAATTAACCATTGCAAAGTAAACAGAGTTCAATTTGCTAACCACATGTTCTATATGTGAAGAGATTAGAATATAGTATCATCTGTTATAAGGTCCAAAAAGTACAACTATTTAGTTCCTTCAATCATCTTCCCGTTCATTGCCAGTGTGAAATCTGGTACAAGGCGTCTTAATGAGAAAATTAGAAATTGTGTTTTAGTTTTATATACAGTAAATTTATTTTTTTAAACACTATTTGTAAAATGAAAGAACTACGTTGGGGTTTGGAACCTTCGGCAACATGCACTAATTTTAGTTTTATCCACAATACCGAAACAGAATTTTTGCACTCGACACCCGTTTCGCTAACCATGTTAGCATCATCAGGAGATAATTAACAGTTTTAACCATCTCCTGATGATGCTATTGTGGATAAAACTCTGTTTTACAGTGACAGTTAATGTCACACCATTATTGGTTAGATCCTGGTTTTCCATTTCCATGAGAATGTTTATGTCTGTACACTGCCAAAAAAGAGTGGTATCATCAGCGAAGGATGTGCACTTGCCAAACTTGACTATTGATGGTAAGTCATTTACATACAAGAGGAAGAGCAGTGGTCCAATAACTGAGCCCTGTGGCACACCGGACACAGCTCCTCTGATTCACTATAACACTAAGCATGGGAGTTGTATTGATAATGTCTACACAAACATTGCTGAAGACAGTCGCGGAGGGCAATCGTTTAACATGCATGGTTTTTCTGATCATTCAGGGGTTCTTTTTAGTGCTTACCTACCAGGGGAGCATAAAGAAGGAAGCATACGTTAAACCTATAAGCCAATCACTGACGTGGGTCTGTTTAATCTCTATAATTCCCTTGAAAAGTACAATTGGGATTTTATTGCTTCAAGCTTCAAGTGGATTAAATATTGAAGTTAAGTTTGACCTTTTTATGAAAACTATTAACAATGCTGCTAAACTAATGTATTAAAACGGGGCTCTAGTAGTAACAAAATTATATGGTTTAATAATAACTTAAAAGAGATGAGGGATCGATTACACACGTTGTATATAATTAACAAACATAATCCAATATTAGTAACTAAAGAAATAATTAATAGCTATTGAAAACAGTATAGGCTGGAAATTTCAAATGCCAAAAAGGGCAAATGATCTGTATATAAATAGATCTGGCAACAAACAGTCGACCCTGTGAGACATTATACGATCGAACTCTCGACCTGAGCCATCCTCAGCTTCAGATAATGTAAATGCTGAAGCATTCAGTAACTTCTTTGCAGGGGTTGCGGATATTATAAAGAGCGGCTTGCCGCCTACAAATAAAAACTACAGTAAATACTTACCGGGACATTTTGAGATCGAGCCATTATTGTTTGGGGAGGTTTCATACAATATATGGTTCGAGATGAGATTGATTCCTTAAAAAAGAGCAGTAGCTTGGACTGTTATGTCCTGAACAGCAGGATAGTTAAAAATATGAAAAATATCCTTTGGCAAAGCTTCTTAATATACCGGGTGGTGCATCGAAGTTGGAAACATAGAAAATCCCATGCAAATTTTAAACTGGTTAAATATTTGCTCCCCTGTTGACTTTAGAGCAAAGTTGTAAGGAGACTTTTTTAAGGTCTCTGTATGGTAAATACAGATGCGAAATTTGAACAATTTTGGACAAGCCGAACTTAACTTATTTAAATAAAATTGCAGCTAATTTTTTATTAAAATTCAACAGGTAATACTGCAGACACCAGCATTAATTAAACTTGTCAACCTATGATTTGTCACTGTCAAAAGTAATTTGAAAGTAAACTACCGTTTGCAAATTTTATTTGACATTGACAAATCATAAGTTGACAAGTTTAATTAATGCTGGTTTTTACAGTATTACCTGTTGAATTTTAATGAAAAATTAGCTGCAATTTTATTTAAATAAGTTAAGATCGACTTGACCAAAATTGTTCAAATTCCACATGTATATTTACCATACAGAGACCTTGAAAAAGCTTCCTTAGAACTTTGCTCTAAAGTCAACAGGAGAGCAAATATTTGGGCAGTTTAAAATTTGCATGGGATTTCCTGTTTCCAATCACGATGCACCATCCGGTATGTGTTTTAGAAAATATTTTTCCTAAGACACTGAAAACTGCTAAAGTTTAAAAATAAAGGGTCAGTTCATGATGATCCCTGCTGCCGATATACTCGAAGGTATTTGAGTCTCTTATGACATTCCAAATAAATGCATACTTTGAGGACAATAACCTTTTTATTCAAAAGCCAGGGGTCTGGACACGTATGCCTCACTCTTTGACTTGACAAAGGCATTTGATTGTGTCTCGTTTGCGATACTTTTAAATAAACTTTCTTACTGCAATTTTCTACCTGAGCTTGGTCATTGACTTGGCCTTTGTTGAGTCTTACTTATACGGGCATCAACAATATGTGTCCTTTAAACAGAATACTTCAGGTAACCTTCCCCTCAGGCTCAGTGTTGGGCCCTCCACTCTTTCTGATTTACATTGATGATCTGCCTTGCTTTGCTGCTGTTTCTCCTCAGCGCAAGTTGATACTTTTTGCCGATGACACTACCAACCTGCAACATTACCTCCTCTCTGAACCCCTGGAAACATTAACACATGATATGCAGCTAAAAATACAAGACTGGCTTATAGCCAACCAGCTTAGTGCCAATGCAGCTAAAACACTTCTCTTCTCTTAGAAGAAGGCAGCAGGTCTTGCCTGTCAGTCAAATTTCTGGGAATTTTTCTAGATCCTGGCTTAACCTGGAGACTCACGTCAACCGACTCTCTTCCAAGCTCTCCAGAGCAACCTATCTTGTTAGGCACTTAAGTAATCTTGTTATAAAAGATGTTTCAATGGCAGCATATCATGGCTATTTTCTTTCCAATATGTCCTACGCAGTTTTGAATTGGGGAGACTCGCCGCATTGTGAGTATCTTTCGACTTTAGAGAAGGTAGCAGTAGTGATTGTTCTGTGAGATGACATTTGCATAAATTTGACGCAATATTATTCAATCATGCCAATGTTTTATATAGATTATTATGTATGATTTTATTAATAGAAGAATCTTGAGTTTGATGTATTTGTATATTGGCGGAATTAAAATATAGGGATTGCTGTCGGATGTGCATCCCAGAGTTAAATATTCTTACTTTTCCATCTATCTACATTCTGGCTTGCCTCACCTATATTAGGGAAAATATTTCACAGTACACCACTCATCATGAGGTACACAGATATGCTACACGAAGTATCTCGAATATAGTGCCTGATTTCCACAGGCTTGCAAGGACTCGTAGGGACACTGACCACTTTGGAGTGTTGCTTTTTTTAATGACCTGCCTGAGCACGATGGGATTGCCTTTAAAATATATAGTTAAGAAGTATCTAATCAAAAAAAGCATTTTACTCAACAAAGGAGTACCTCAATTTTTTTTTAATGTGTGACATTTATTTTAAATAGTATTGTATTATATATTGACTAATTGTATATTTGTAAGGTTTTTTTTTAAATGTTTATTCAATCTACATATAGTTTTGTGACTATTGTATTACCATTTTTTGTGACTTGTAAGAGCGTTGTTGTGCAATTATTACCAATAAAATATCTATCTATCGTCAAAATGAACCTTTTGACATCTATCTGACGAAAAGGACCTCAACCATTCCAAAATAGAATCACGAAAGCTATAAGCTTCAAGCGTCCGCAGTAGAATCTCATGTGAAACACAGCCGAAGGCTTTAGCCAGATCACAAAATATTGCCGCGGCAACCTCTCCATCATTAAGGCTCAGATAGAGATCTTCCAACACGTGAAAGATGGCATCTTTTGTGTTTTTTGAATGTTGGAAACCAAATTGGGAGTTATTTCAAATATTTTTCACATGCAAGAAATTAACCATCCTTTCTTTAAGAAGTTTTCCAATGATCTTTGACAGTGAATGAAATTGGTCTGTAGTTGGCAGCAGTACTTTCACCCTGCTTAAAAATGGGAATAATGATAGCCCTCTTTAGTATATCAGGGAATTCACCATTTAAAAAAGAGACTTAACACAGTCAGCCAATGTAGTAAGGGCTGATATGGGTAGGTTAGCAAGGACCTTAGTGGAGATGCCAGAGTAGTGATCCTTTATCTAATAACAATTAGTATTCTTACTAAGCCAAAATAAGCTTTTTAATGCTTCACTATCAGAAATGTATATTAAAGAATCATGAAAATAGATCCAAGCTTTATTTACTTTTACCAAACTATATAAGTTCAACATGTCATTATTTGATGAAAAAAGTTTCAAGTTGGTTAAATTCTAAGCCTTTTTCATGAAAATCTCTTATATATAAAAGATTGGCTATGTTTAGTAAAAGTAATTTTAATTTGAAAACTGTTAGTAATTAAACGAGGCAAATGACCACAAATAAATTATTCAAAATTAGTTAAATAATCTTGTTTACTAGCCTCAAAACCTTGGCTATATGACATTTTATTAATAGGGATTTTGACATCCTTATTTTTTTATCAAGCAATATAGGTAATGTGACTTCTCTTCTCGGTAAATCGCCCTATCGTTTTACATATCAGTACTTATACTCATCAAAGGTGTTTGTGCAATAAACTGGGATGTTATATTTGAAGGTAGAACACAATATAAAAAGCATTCAACTTTGGAAATCTATCAGGAGTATCATAAGTAGAATTTTATCATGTCTGTCAAAGATCTTTTTAACAATAGGGCAAAAAGCTTTTTGACTACATTAGTTCTAAATTCAAGTCTAAAGATCTACCAAAAAAATTTAGGTACAGTAAATATCAAGAAATAGTTAATTTATTTACCTCAAAGTCTATTTTTATATTTAACTTAATTATCACAATTGATATGTACCTAATATTTCTATGTAAATTGGGCTTTGCCCATTAATTAATAATAAATAAATAAAGAAAATTGGACTGATAAGAGCCATCTGCATTCACCCAAACTTGTTATTTATAATTGAGATATAAGGGTGACCTTTCCAAAGGCAGATCAAATAGTAATTGCTTTCAATTTTATTGAGCTCTGTCACTCTCAATGAGGATTGCAGTTTCTGCAAGTTTCAGATTTATTTCTAATCATGGTGTATACTTTTCATGTCACAAAATAAGACCTTGCTAAGGCTTAAAAAACAGAGATGCTTTTCTATGCTATTACTAGGGTTGCCAACCGTCCCGATTTTCGCGGGACGTCCCGATTTTTGGGGCCATTTTATGACGTCCCGCCAAGACCTATGGCAGGACGCCAAATGTCCCGATTTTCAATAGAGAATCAAATTTGTCCGCAAAAACGACAAACAGATACAAGATACACCCGTTTTATATTCACTCCTTATATAAAAGGAAACTTAAGGTATAATAAAAGTGAGTTACAAATAAAAGTTAATTTTACACAGACTTGTAGAGAATTTTACAAGCACGCGATTAGCATTAAATCAAAGGTGACTTCGGCAAAAAGAAAAAAAAATACACCTTTAAAATAACGCAATAGAATTTTTTTTTTAATTGTTAGTTCTTACAAAACAAAATGTTATTTTTTACATTGCATAGGAATAAATATCCTTTGTAATATGTTATCTACACAGAATTAAAATTTACAAGTAGCCTTTTAGTTGTTTCTCAATGATATTGTTGTTATGTTTGCATGTTACTATGTAGGTACATACTAGGTAGGATATTTTATTCTATATTCCGTTATTTTATTTTCTTTACAATGTCCTATTGTGCCTAAAAATGTTTTCCTTTTAAATTCGGATAACATTTTTTACTTGACTATATTCTATATTCTTATTAAAAAATCCTCCCTGTATTCAAAACTGATGTTGTGCACAGCAAACTTTCAACTCTTTACTTTAAGTCCCGATTTTATTAGGAATGTCCCGATTTTTTATGTGCAGCATCCCGATTTATGAAATCTGGGAGTTGGCAACCCTAGCTATTACCTATTGGAGTTCACAGATAGATCCATAAACAGGAGTTTTATGAAATTTGCTTGGAGTGACACATAAGTACCCTTTTGAATTACACACCAAAATGAATTAATTTTTATCTTAAATAAATGACACATACAATTATTTATGTATGCTCGAATGTGGGTGGTGATGTGCCGTGTGTGGTGATGAATGCCGGTCTGTCTGACCATGAGGCGGTCTTCTGTAAGTTTAATTTCAAGAATAGTAATAATGAACTTAGGACGCGAAGAAGACGTGGCCGTGTTTTTTGTAGGAGAAGCTTTGCTACATTTGTCCATGCTTGCTCAGGGGTTGATTGGGGCCCCTTGTGCGGCGGAGGCAACCCACTGTTTACTTTCTACCAACAACTTATGCATGTTTTTAATGCAGCATTTCCCATTTTAACCTTAAAACAAAAAAAAGATAAGCCATGGATTACGAAGGGTGTAAGGGTTTCTGCGAGGAACATGAGATGTCTCCATACTATTCGTAAATATTCATTGAATAATACAATTTTTCTTGACTACTTTAACAATTACCGTAATATTTATCGCAAAGTTTTAAAAGCGGCGAAGAATAACTATTATACTTGCAGACTGGCATGCGCAAGCAACAAGCAGAGAGAGGCATGGCGAATAGTTAATTCCCTGCGGGGTAAAAAATCTAAGAAACTTAATTCCAAATTGGAAGCTAATATTATAAATTCTTACTACTGCTCCATTGCCTCTCAACTTACCACGAGCCTCTCTTCTAATGGTACTGACACTGACCCATTGACTTTTATGCGTGGCATCTCAGTTAATAATGCCTTTTACTTTACTCCTGTTACTGCTGAGGAACTTCTGAACACTTTAACCCAAATTAAAAACAAAAGATCTGCAGGTTGGGACGAGATATCTTTGGATATATTTTTAAATCTACCCTCTGCAGCTCTATTATCACTGGCCGAATGTATCAATAGATCAGTCTTGAATGGCAATTTTCCAGATTTGCTGAAGAGGGCCATTGTCATTCCTATATTCAAGCAGGGTGAAGATATTGCTTCTAACTACAGGCCTATTTCACTGCTGCCTACCTTGTCCAAGATTGTCGAAAAACTCCTTAAAAAAAGAATGGTTAACTTTTTGGAAGCTAATAATATATTAAATAAATCCCAGTTTGGGTTTCTGTCTTCCAAGAGTACCAATGATGCTATTTTTCATATGCTTGAAAGGCTTTACCTGAGGCTCAACGATGGAGATGTGGCTGCCGTTGTGTTTTGTGATTTGGCCAAGGCCTTCGATTGTGTATCGCACGAAATACTGCTGAGGAAGCTTGAAGCCTATGGCTTCAGAGGGTGTGTTCTGGCGTGGTTTAGGTCCTATTTGTCTGACAGACGACAGAGAGTTGTCTTTAATGGCAGCTCCTCAGAGGAGTTAAGTGTCTCAGCGGGGGTGCCCCAGGGTTCTGTTCTCGGCCCACTTTTTTTCCTCTTATACATTAATGACTTACCACTAATAATCGAAATCGGCCAGTGTACATCCTTTGCTGACGATACTACCCTTCTTTGGCATAGTGGGGACGCCCAGACTCTTAGTGGTATGATTAACAGGGATCTGGCCATTGTTAAGGGATGGTGCGATTGCAATCGATTGTCGTTCAATATTTCCAAGACCAATATATTGTACTTCAAGTGTCATCTAAATGGTGTAAGCCTGGATACTTACCCTGTTCCGTCCCTTCACGTTAATAAATTTCTGGGTTTGTGTATTGACGCTAGGTTAAGGTTCGACAAGCATACTGAGCTATTATCTTCAAAACTGGCAGCTAACTGCTTTGCCTTAAGAAATATTAAAAGCCAGTTAGATAAAACTTTGACTAAGAGTGCCTATTTTGCCTTGGTGGACTCCCATCTGCGTTATGGTGTTTGTTTCTGGGGGAGCTGTGCGGAATACTTGTTTAGACCTCTCTTTGTTCTGCAGAAGCGTGCCATTAGAATTCTTTGTGGCCTTGGGTACAGGGAGTCATGCAGACCTTGTTTTGTAGGGGAAAGGATTTTAACATTGCCCTCTATCTTTATTCTGGAAACTGTGTGTTTGATGTATAGAAAGTACTGCTCTATGATTAGATCGATTAGCACTACCAATACGCGTTCTTCATTTAAAATTAACTTACCAATACCAACTTCCGCACTGACTCAAAATTCTATCTTTTACAATAGTAAAAAAATGTTTAATACTCTCCCACTTTCAATTCGAAGGGTTTCAACCTTTAAGTTATTTAAAACGCAAGTGAAGAAAATGCTGCTTACCAAGGCATACTATAGCATTGAGTACTTTTGTGATACTTTCTAGACTTTGATTTAGTTTGTTTTCTGTGTATCTGTTGTTTGACTAATTGTATACCGAATAGTGTTTATATATATTTATTTATTTCAAATTTGTTTTTTCCCTGACATAATTGTTTTTTTTTGTCCTGTCCTTTCTCTATTCTAGAGCATTTATCGTGATAGTTTCTGTTTTAAATAGCCATAGTTCAGCTTTGCTAATGAATACCGTGTATTTTGGCCAATGTAGCATGTTTTGAATGGAAAGTTGAAGTGAAATATTTTATCTCAGATTGTTTTGAACATTTTTTTAGTTACTTATACGTATTGTACATATGTTACTATAATATTAGAAGTTTGATGTTTTTGCTAGCTTTAGTTTCCAGCTTTGTCAATGAGAAAATTTTCTTTAGACAATAAAGCATATTTTGAATTGAAATTGAATTGAATTGAATTATTTACGAATGGAAATCTGTATATACATACCACTTAATTCAACAATTGAGGTCTCATTGGTAACCTTTTCTAAAAAATTCTTGATATGTATCTGAGTGACGGAACTTAAACTATAACACATAGGAGACATCAAAACCTTTCTTCTGTCATAAAAACAAGTGTAATGCATCAAGAGTGAAGTTAAATGGACAAGATCTGTATGAGGCAAATCATTAATGTGAATGCTATCCATCTCTTGGAATTTTATATTTACATAGTGATGTGAGAGAAGATCAAAAATTATTGTAAGATCATCATCAGGAATGGGATCGGCTGTTTTCTTCCTGTAGAATAAACAAATAACCTGAATAAAGTATGAGTGACAAATATATTTGTATTATTTGTTACTACAATAAATTGAAACTAAACTCACATAACTTTTCGAAGATGCCTGAAAAACAGACCATCTCGTAGTTCTTCCAGGTTTTGGATTGGTTTATACAACTTGAGGCAATTTACCTGGTACAAATAGAAAATGTTCAATCACAATTCAAAATATTAAATAAGAATATAAAACTATAGAAAGAATAATTGTATGATTATAATACATTAATAATATCGAAAATTAACTTACCCATTCAACTAAAACAGTCTCCCAATTCGAAGTTGCCATTTTATCACACATTTCAGTATTAAACAAATAAAAACTTTATCCAAAAACAGCTTTAAACTAAAATATAATAATATCAAATATATTATCTCGGTTTGTCAGTTAAAATAGTAAACATCAACGCATTACCTTTCAAAAGTAGGCCATAGGCATCCCATTGGATAAAATATACGACCGTTAAAAAAATTAAGCAATGTTATTGGTCAAAGTAAGCGTCGTGTTGCTATCATATACCTACAGGTACATGGTTGCTATATCTCTATCGTTATGACCTGAGATTAGGACTTTGACAAGGGAATTCCTTGTCAAAGGATTAGGAGCCTTGTCTAATGTCTTGTCTTCTATTATAGCTATTATTTTAATAATAAACTGTCACATATATCTTGGATAGGTGTTTGCCACCGATCTCCATGATCGGTGGTTTTTGCTAATTGATAGATACTTTCATATGATTTCTAGGACTCATGTTTTTACTCACGTCTACGAATGCCAAAATTTCAACCTTCGAACCTGCGCATTTGGCAGCAGCCCAGTGTTGTTCTAACATTTCACTTCACGCATGGCCCCCCGCTCGCTTCGCTCGCTCCGGGAGGCATTTGTACATCCCGTAAATGTATATGGCACCTCGGTGTTGTTATTAGTCAAACCATTCAAAATTTGAACTTCTATTCAATCAACGCGCGAGTGCCATAATCGTGCACGGAATGTAATTCGGTGCCATATTCAGTTACGGAATGTAATTAATACTTTTGCAGCAGTATAAATATATTCCGAAGGCTTCAAAGAGTATGGTAGAAGTTCGGGAAGGACCCCTCTTGTCTTTTAAAGACAAGCGTCTTTGTAGTTAGTACTGTTAACTTCACGCATGGCCCTTCACTCGCTTCGCTCGCTCCGGGGTGCAATCAAGCAAAACTAACCCATACTAACCAAAACTAACCCAAACTACCCCAAATTAAAAAAAAAGAACCAAACGTAACCTTAAAAAAAATTAAAAAACGCTTGCTACTGACAGGAATCGAATTCGGAGGCAACCGAAGCATCGTATCAGAAGCATAGCATCTAACTACTGCCGCCACCAGGCTTGCTAAACATGATCCACTGAATCTCAAAGACATGCTGCTCAATAAACTGTTATTACATTCCGTAAGTGCATATGGCACCGATTTACATTCCGTACACGCATATGGCACTCGAAGTTTGATTGGTTGAAAATTTAAATCCAACTAATGGGATAGTGCTAGGTGCGGTATACATTTACGGAATGTATAAATGCCTCCGGGAGCGGAACCAAACAAAACTAACCCAAGGCAATACCCAAAATCAAAGAAAAACAACTTTGAAAAATATATGAATTGACCCGCACCCATGCGTGAAGGCTCATTATTTGCGTTCCCAGACGCGAATCATGCTTTTATGTTTACTTATATTATTTTCATGTCCGTATCGATAGGTATTCTAGATTCTGGTAGTATCCACCGACCTCCATATAATGGAGGTCGGTGGTAGTATCGTAACGTCTCTGCCTTAAACCATAGAAAGGATGACGTAAGGACAACTGTTAAAAAGATGAAAGAATATTGGATCTTATTTGTCAAAATAAGGCGAAAGTACATCCACACCACAGTTCCCTTGTGGGTCTTAATTAAACATATAGGAATGCACAAAAGTGACAGAATTTATGAAATTTGTAAAATGTAGAAAAAAAAGCCAGTAACTTTTTATGCTAGACTATAACTGATATTGGGCATGCCTTGGATTAGTTTTAGTTGGTTGAGACCCTGAAGCGAGTGGAGAGCCATGCGTTTTCCCTCGCTCCGCCCATTTTAACGGAACTGTTGGGTGGATGTACTATCGCCAAAATAAGCCTGGTGCTGCTATATCTTTCTGGCCAAACCCAAATCTGTAAAGAAGAAAGTGTGACATTTCTCTAACCTGACCTGACACTGACATTTGACAAAATTTTAAATTTTAAAATGTACTGTTTTCTTACAATTTTTAAATTTTTGAGTATTCATTTTTAAAATACCTATATCTCTGTATTTTTGGCAGTATTTGCAAATTTACTGTTTGTGTACTTCATCAAATGTCAGGCAACATAAAACAGTTTCTTGAAGCTCAGAGAAGAGACATTTTAAACGAGAAGAAAAGGTTAGATCTTTTGAAAGTGCTGGTTGAAGATGAAAATAAGGAAAATGTGACTCAAACCACAAATGGTGTAAACTCACCTGTTAAAAAGGTATTTTATTAAATCACCCTGTGTCTCTAATGATAAAATTGACTTGTTCAAAGGCTTTATTGAGAATAAGAGAAGAGGCACTTTTGCAGCCTAATCACTTTATTCAAGTAGTTGCCAAAGAGCAATGCTGTTTTTGTCCTATCTTTGCAATTTTCAGACAAAGGAAAATTGGTGGAGCAGATTAAAAGCCTCTTCTAAAATATCAAAGTGGTAATTGAACTTTAAAAGCCTGTCTTTAAAATCTCAAAGGAATCAGGCCTCTGTGTGACTGACACCAACAAAATCAAAAATGTTTCTATGAAACTTAAACGCCGATTCAGTTCACTTTAGCAAACTTCATTGTCAAGAATAGATGGTTTCAAGTGGTGATCAACTGAGAACAAATTTCACACCAATTTTAAATCCATATAGGTTTCAATAGATTTAATTGTTTTTTTTAAGTGATTAGACAAGATTTAATTATATGTAAAGTGATTTAATGCGTAAAGTGAGGATATTTTAAAATGATTTGAACAGACTTAATCTAATATAAATTAATAACTTTTTTGTGTTAAGAGCACCTACTTAATTTTATTAAATATTTTTTCAAGGCATATAGACGTTTGACAAGGCTAATTAATGTTGAATAACAACTAACAGAGATATCTGTTCAGAGTTTTGTAGCAATTTGAAAATGTTTTCTTCTAGTTGAACTACTAAATTGGATGTAATATGTTTTATTATTTAAAGTTTTTAGTTAGGCTACTTCAAACATAATACCGATAAGGATATTTAAAAAATAAAACATTTAAATATATTACTTTTGTAATTTTTGTTGTGTAAACATCAACAGAAATGTGCAAGCAGATGAGGATGGAAATGTGCAAGCGGCTGTGACATCATAACCATGCGCACTGATTTTATGAGGCCTGCTCAAATATTTCTGCATGTCAATATACGATATGTTTACACATCAGTGTCTTGAGTACTAGCAGACTTGCTAATTTTTTTATATTATAACTACATTTTGACACTTTTTATGATTTCTCTAGGTTTTTTTTACAACTCAATAGGCCCATAATATAATTGTTTTATCAACGGCTCTGTTTCTGGTTATGGGTTTTTTATCCTCTTCATCTTGAGTGTACCTACATCCTAAGCCATATAAATAAATAGTAACCAGTCAAGTTGTTGGGAACAGCAATACTTAACATCTATTTATTTATTTATTTACGGATAAATCCATTTACAAGTTTCCTAAAATTGGCTAACTCTAAAGATAATTGAAACCAATACTAAAAAATCAATATCATAGCCAAGAAGGTTGTAAATGTCGCTCGTCAAATTTTTCATTTTTAATTCAAAATACAGTCCACTTACTTGCTAAAGTATATTGAAGTTTTTTATTACGAAAAAATACCATCATTTTCAAAGAGAACACATGCTATTTCCAGTATTACAAAATCTTGTGGTTGATGATGAAATCCCATAGGTTGTATGACGGAAAGGTACATGAAATATGGTATTACTGCGAACGAATATTTACATTTCTTCTAATAGGATAATTAAATTTAGAGTTTACAATTTTAGACAGAGTACATAGGTCTGTTACTATTCTTCTATTTTCAAAAGAATCCAAATTTAACATTTACATATTGTTATAATCAATGTCTTCAACTGGAGTATTCATTTTATAGGCGATCAATCTTGGAAATTTATTTTGCACTCTTTCTAGTTGCCCAACATAGGTTCTATAATATGAAGGTTAAAAAGGACACGCATAATCCAAAATTGACCTAACATAGGAACAATACAACCCGTTAAAACAGAGAACATTATTAAAATCAGTCAGAGTGTGACATACAAAACCAAGAATCCTTGCCTTGCCTTATTTACAATGTATTCTACATAACCGTTAAAAGTTACTTCCTTATCAAATAGTAATACACATCTAATAACTAATTCTATTAAAATGTGTCAAAAGGTCGAAACTTAAAATAAAACTTATTCCTAAGTATTAATGTCAGTATCAGAAGGGGTGGCCCCTAGCGGGCCCTGCACTTAGGCCACCAATTGGGCTCGTTGTGCCCTTCCTTAAGTACTAAGAAACATACTAGAACATAAAGTAACAAAGAAAGAAAAATTACAAAAATTATGATAGACTTCACAAAGATTGTTTAATAAATCCTATCATTAAAAAATTGGTTTACCTACTAGACGAAAATTACAGAAAATAGTGGACGGGCAAAATGAGAAATTTGAAAAAGAAGTAAACAATATACCTACAAAAAGAAGTTGGAACTGTACAAAAAGAAGTTGGAAATGTACAAAAAGAAGTTGGCACTGTAAAAAAAGAAGTAGGAGACGTTCAGAAAGAAATGAAGAATCTGCAAGCAGAAGTTACCAGACTAAAAAATCACAGGACAGCATATCAAACCTCTAACCTATGATGGTCAAACATCTTGGACAATGTACAAAAGCCAATTTGAAGCCGCTACTGTTGCCAACGGTTGGAATAACGAAGAAATGGCTACATCACCAGTGGTAGCGCTTTGTGAATCTGCCCTGGAACTACTACAGCTCATTCCCATCAGCCAATAAGGGAAATATGACATACTTGTAGCTGTCCTGGAGAGACGATTTGGAGAACAACACAGAAGACAACAGTATCAGCACTGATCTATCAGGCACAAGTAAAGTCCCGACATCAGAAGCCTGGTGAAAACCTGCAAGAGGTTGAGACAGACATTGGACGTCTCATTCAATTGACCTACCCGGGAGCAACAGAAGAATTTAAAGAGGAACTTGCTGCCCAATATTTCGTGGATGGTATCAGAGATCCAGAAACTCAGAAAATGCTACGTCTAGTCAAATGTGATAACAGCAGTGAAGCTTTGGGTAGAGCCCTAGAAATCGAGGCGGCCTGTAACATCTCTAACCTCAAAATCAGAGCCATATCCATCCAAGAAGAAAAGCCGACAAACAGCTGTAAATTAACTGAGATCAGCCAAATTTTGAAGAAATTAACTGAAGTTCTTCAGGCCATGGGAAGGTTCCGGGAGCAACTACTTTACTTTTTGCACATACAGGTGGTTTAGACCACTTAGGTGCAATTAATTCACATTGTTTTATTTTTATCTTTATAAACTTACATAGAAATGCCATTTATGTAATGTACTTAGCATCTTGAATAAATTGAACTGAAATAATAAAAAAAAAACTATAAGGTTGGCCACATAACCGAAATACTTCAAATCAGTGCTATAGATGTAACAGAACTGGTCATTTCAAAAGAGACTGCCGGGCACAACTACGGTCTAGATCTCCATCTTAGGACCTCAAAGTCAAATCAGCAAAACTTCAATTAGTCAACATTGCGGGGCGGGTGTCGGCTAAAGAAGATAAAGCCCCCAGGATCGTATCCATAAAAAGCCTAGGAAAAGCCGCCGACAGTCTAACTATTGAAGGAAAGATCGATGGAAGAGCCATGTCAATTACTGTTGACACTGGCGCGGCGGTATCTTTGATAAGGTCCAACAGTGTAAATAGAGTAGAAGTTCTACCAATATCGAAGAATGTAGTTTTATGTACGGTCACCGGTCAGACAGCTGAAGTACTTGGAGAAATGGATATTGAACTTCAACTTGGAAGAATTAAATTGCACACATTGTTAGTAGCCGACATAGAAGACGAGTTTATTTTGGGGATGGACCTCATCAGTCAACATGGATTCTCTTTTGACAACAAGCCTAACCTTTTCAAGTTTGGCACCGAAGAGTTCATCCTTACCAAACCACAAGATCACATTCCGGCTAAAGAAGTGGCGGCATGTACTGTTAGAATAGGCGGAAATGCTGAGCAGATAATTTTTGGGAAATTGGAGAAGGATTGTGGAGGCTGCATCGAACTTATCCAGCACCACGATTTGCCTTGCAAACACCTCGTGGGTAAAGCATTAGTCAAGACAGACGGCGACATACCGATAAGGATAGCAAATAATATTTCATCCAATTTCATCAAAATTAATAAAGGAGGTGTAGATGTAGAGTCTCTCGCGAGCCGATGCAGTGGGTAACCAGTTGCGAAACGCGGTCAGAAGTAACACCCTCAACATCACCTAAGGAAGTCCTAGAACATTTCCAGAAGTCGTGGCATCATTTGTCTTCCAAAGAACTGAACAGAGCGCTAAACATTTTATGAAAGAGCAGAGCACAGCCTTTGAAAAGAAAAATAGCAATACCGTAAGAACGAACATCATAAAACATAAAATCGACACTGGAAGTGCTCACCCCATACGGCAGTATCCTCGGAAGTTACCAGTGACGAAGCAGCAAGAAGTTACCACATTAGTGGACAAAATTGTTGACGATGATATTATTGAAGAGTCATCAAGCCCATGGTCGTCTCCTGTTGTCTTAGTCACCAAGAAGGATGGGACTACCAGATTCTGCGTGGACTATAGAAGGCTCAATGACATCACTAAGAAGGACAGCTATCCACTTCCCAGAATTGATGACACGTTGACGAAACTAGCAGGTTCTCATTGGTTCTGACCACTTGATTTAGAGAGCGGCTACTGGCAAGTAGGCATTGACGAACAGGATAAGGAAAAGATTGCCTTCCTTCTCCACCGGGAGTGGTTTATATCAGTTTAAAGTTATGCCCTTCGGACTATGCATCTGTTGTTCTACGAGGCCTCACTTGGAAGACGTGCCTGGTCTATCTTGATAATATAATGGTCATGGGAAACACTTTCAAAGAACACTTGCAAATCCTGCATGTAGTTTTTACTAGAATCAAAAATGCTCAGCTCTTACTGAATCCAAAGAAATGTTTTCTTTTTCAACAAAGAGTTGAATTTCTCGGACATGTGTCATCAGAGGAAATCGACCAACGAAAGATAACAGCAATCAAAGACTGGCCTCGTCCGCGCGACAAACACGATCTTCGGAGCTTCCTTGGATTATGTACTTATTATAGAAGATTTGTCGAAGGATTTGCAAATATAGCTGCACCTCTACATAAGCTCACTGAAGAACGAGCAAATTATAACTGGGATCATAACTGTGATTTTGCGTTTAGGAAATTAAAAACGGCTCTATGTTCTAGTCCAATCGGAGCGGTTTTATCGCAGGTATAAGCAGGAGAAGAACGAGTTATTGATTACTAGAGTCGAACACTTTCGAAACCTGAACGTAACTACTGTGTAACCCGAAAAGAGCTTTTGGCAATAGTACGGTCTGTTGAGCATTTCCATCAATTTCTGTATGGGCAAGAATTCCTAATAAGGACTGATCATGCATCACTTACATGGCTCTTGGATATGAAGCAGCGTGAAGGACACGTAGCCAGATAGCTTGAAAAGTTACAACAATATAACTTTAAGGTTAAGCACGAGGCAGGGAGTTGCATAATAACGCAGATGCTTAATCCAGAAGTCCATGCGAGGATGATTGTAAGCATTGCCAATAC
>MU186441.1:0-29037 GCA_016904865.1 Pissodes strobi
AAATCAGATACAAGGTGTTAAAAATAGAAATTTCCCCAAAATATCCCCTATTTTTGAAATATTTTGGAACAGCGCATTCATGCGATTTTTTAGATGAAAAATTCGAACTCCGCGCCCCGAAATATCCCTCTCTAGAGTGCCCACATCAAAATTTATTTTTTTCGAAATTTATTTTTGAAATTTTTTTTTCGCTTTCATTACAGAAACGGTTAGACGGATCCACGTACATGTCACTCACGTACAAATAATTTTTTTTAAATCACATACAGGGTGTTAAAACCACAATTTTTCCCAAAAAAAAATCCACTATTTCCGAAATATTTCGGTACAGCAAACTCTTGCGATTTTTTAGACCAAAAATTCGAACTCAGTGCCCCTCAAATACCACTCTCTAAAGTACCCACTTCAAAATTAATTTTTTTAGAAAAAGATTTTCCAAAATGTTTTCCCTGTTTTTATTACCGAAACGATAAGAATGATCCACTTATATATCACCAACGTACAAATAAAATTTCCAAAATCATATACAGGGTGGTAAAAAATATGTTTTAAAAAAAATCTACTTTTTTTGAAATATTTCGGTACAGAAAACTCATACGACCTTTTCGATGCAAAAATCGAACTTAACGCATCCAAAAACCCCCATAAGATATTCGAAATAAAAAAGATCATCCCCCTACGAAATTCCCTATTTCGTGCCGAAATCTAAAGAAAAATGCAAGATTTTCAGACATAAATTACATTTTATCGAATATCTACCTTATTTGAACTCCTATGGAAAAACTTTATAGGAGCTTTTCGATCGACCTTAAGACGGCGCAGACACTGCCCGATTTCAAATATCTCTTTCCGTTACTTCACAAATGAAGAAAATATAAAAATCACGTTTAGTCGATTTGGAAAAAAACGAAACGTCGTACAGTCAAACTGGATACGGCACATTATAGTACCCCACGAGATCCATCTTTTCCCCATTTAAAGTTTACCTCTACCCCTTACCGTTTTCGAATTATAGCCAATTTAATTATTTTTTTAGGGTAGGAAATAATTAAAGGGGTCTATTTTCATGTTATTAACATAAAAATAAAATTTTCAAAATCATATACAGGGTGGTAAAAAAATAATTTTTGAAAAAAATCCCCTTTTTTCGAAAAAAAAAACGGCAATATATATATTTTTTAAGTTCGACGAGTCACATACGGGCTAAAGGCCGTCGAAATACACATTTTTGGTGGTATGGATTTTTTTCGTATAACTCGTAGTTTTGGAGCTACGACCGTTCTCGAATTTGAACGGCAGATTTCTCGAAAACTAAGAATATTGTTTTTTTTTTCGTAAAGAACCTTTTTTGTCGGCCTTGAGGTCCTCTATCTACATGCCGAATTTCGAATTGATCGTAAAAAAAGTCGATAGGTTCTACCGATAGGTTCCAGGTAGGTTCCGGTTCCTATGGGACAAAATGAAGGTTAGGTTGATATAAAAATATGGTTTTTTTTCAGTTTGCCAACATTTTTCTTTTTCCTACCAGAACCTACCCGTTAAAAAACGTGTTTCGCGATTTTCCCCACTTCTCGATACAAATTCGTGAACCGGGGGGAGTGGGAGGTGGGGGTTACCCACTAACCAGCCAAACCCGACCCCGCTGCGGAGTTTGGTCGCGGCAAAATATCGCTCCGAGCTCCGGTTTAGCCAGAAATAGCGAAAAACCATGCGATTTCCATATAGCCCCCCAAAACCTCCCCTTAAAATCGAGCCCCGGCATCCCCGATTTAATTACAGGTAGCCCCCACGTGGTACATCTACCATGAAAATATAGACCCTGCAGGTCATCTCCTTTATCGGAACCTACAGGTTAATAAACCGCGCGGTCGCCTATTCGCCGGATAGGTCATTATTGACTCCTTAATTGGTCTGTTGTAAGGGGCGGCCAAATCCTGCTCACCTCGGGCGGCCTAAAGCCTGGAGACGGGGCTGTAACCCTTTTCCATACTTGATGAGAATGCTGAATTATATTAATCAATTGAGGCGAATATCTGCCAGTTTGTTTTTTCTTTCTTACAGAGAAAATAAAAATTACGCAATTATTGATATTATCATAACTAAACCAACAAAATTTAAATAACATAAATTAAAACAGATCAGATATAAATAAATCTCATTAACAAAAGGACTCAAGTCAAATCGAATAGAAAATAAAAAAATTAACGAATACCTATTTTTTTAATGTAAAAAATAAGAATTAATAATTTTTTATTCCAAATCCAAGTGACACAGCGCACTTTCGCTATACAACTCATGCGTGGGCGCATTAGCTTAGCATGATGAACCACGAAAAACGTTTAAATTCTGAAACCATTCGACTCTCTCTTTTTGAGTCAACTCTCCGAGTTGTTAATGAGATTTATTTATAACTGATCTATTTTAATTTATGTTATTTAAATTTTGTTGGTTTAGTTATGATAATATCAAAAATTGCGTAATTTTTATTTCCTATAATAAGAGGCAGAATTAAAGAGTTAACTCACTGGATAGAGTCACATTGCCCAACCCTAATTAGCATCCTCGAATATTGCGCAGTTATTTGGTCTCCTCTTTATGCCGTCCGTCCATAAGAAAATACTTGAGAAAGTGAAAAATAAATTCGTAATGTATCTATTATACAAGCTCAAACATCGTTTCCTCTCCTCTGGACTCACCCAGGCTAATGCTGTGTGCTGTTAAGAGTAAGAGCCTGAAATGTTAAAGAATGATGCCTTCGCATATAAACTTTTGAACAACATACATGGTTGACCGTAACCAATTATTGTAGTTGGTTGTTTTACTCGTCCCAGTCAGACGTATAAGACAGCAACATCTATTTTATGAACCTCTACATAGAACCAACTATAGGCCTTACTTGACATAATGATGTGCAACTACAATAGATTCTATTCCGACTCTGATATTTTTAATACTTCTTTGTCACAGTTGAAGGGACTCATCAAATATGGTTCAGTTTAGTCTTACATTCTGTATTTTGTTCGTTTTTTATTTTGTGACTACTGTATTATTGCGCAATTGCCTTCTTTACTGTTTATATCATTTGCACTGCATTGTTTTAGTTGGATGTATTAATTTATTGTACCATTTGCAACGTTTATACTGTTTCGTAGTGTATTGTTTATTTAAATAAATAGATAGCCACACACATAGTCAAATTTGCCACTAAATCCAGCAGATCGATTGCAAATAATAGAAATAAGACTAGACCCAAGACAGACTCTGTGGCACTCCGAAACAAAATTGTAACAAATCAGCACGTTTTTCATTTACTTCATCTAACTGAGAACAATTCTGCAGATATGATGTAAACCAGGCATGAATCTAACCACTAAATCCACATTCAAAAACCTTATATAATAGAAGAGCGTGATCAATCAAATCGAACGCCTTACTCAAATTTATTGATTATTATTGTAATACACTTATTGCTATTATTTATTTAGGTGATCATATAAACTACCCAAGAATTGTAATATGATCGATTGCCTTGAACGGTCCTTGGAAACCGTGATGGGAAAGTTTCAAACTTTCCATCCCATTTTAAAAAAAGTCAAACCCCAAGATAACTTTTTGTTTTGATTCATCCTTGGTTTTACCCCCAAAAATTAGGGCTCTATTGCCAACTTACTAGAGTGCTCCGCCTCAAGTTTCTTCACCAAAAGTGGGTTTATATAAGTTATACATAAAATGAGGCTCAATATACTTCCTTGGGCAGACCTGTTTTTATTATTTCTAGGGAACTAACAATGTTGTCTATTCTTGGGTGTTGTTATCCGTTTGAAAAGTAGTTTTCGAAGATACCCAGTAGAGTGCCCCTAACTCCACAATGATCTAAAATATTAACACGGTGTTTATGAGGCACTGTGCCGAAAACCTTAGCGACGTCCATAAAGACTAAAATTGTTTTTGAACTGTTATTTAGATTTTTTATAATTTCTGATGTAAGATGTAGCATTAGCTTTACTGAAACTGGACTGGATATTAAAGAGGTTTTTGTTTATTTTGATGAAGTGAGGAAGTCTGTTCTTAGGTAGGCAAGTGCTTTTTCAAATATTTCTGCTAGGTCATTTATAAGGATGACCCGTGGGTAGTTGTATATTTTATTGACAAGACCTGATTTATAAATTGGGGTCATAACGGAACCTTTAAAAAGGAGCATTGAATACTAGTATTTAAATATAAGTTTATAAGATGCTTTAAGAGGGTAGGATTATTTATGGATGTATGACATTTATTAGTTTGCTAAATACTCCATTCATACCAGGGGCACTGTTCAATTTTAAAGATGAAAATATAATTTATAGCTACGTTATATATTTTAAGTACACGGAGGCAATTGCGTTGTTATTTAAAGTTAGTGGATGAGGCTATTGTGGAGTTCTTACTAGTTTTTCTAGTTCCATACCTACGTTAATGTATTAGTTGATTTAGTTAACCAAGTTTTTGTCGTAAAATTTTTAATTTTTATGATTTTAGATTTTTACATTCTTCGTTGTATTAGTGTTGCTACCTGTTAGGTTAATGACTACTTGATAGTTTTTAAAAACATTTGTGTTGTTTTGTGTTACTTCCTTTTTATATTAATCATACTAAACACTCATGTTTAATTTGTTTAAATTGTTTCTGAAGTTTTTATAGTAGCTATTTAAGTCGGGGTCATATATTTATATTGTTTTTTTTTTCTATTCTATCTCTTTGATTTGCAGAAGTAATACACTCACTGGCTATCCATTCTTTACATTTTTAGGCAAAACTTGTACGGTTGTAATAGTTTTTGAGTTATCAATAGTTAAGTAACATTGTCACAAAAGTTTCAGTACAAGTTGAAACATCTGGGTTACAATATATCCTACCATACTTTACTACAACACAGTTTTATCCACAATACCGAAACCGAATTTTTGCACTCAACGCGCGTTTCGCTATCCATGTATTGTATTATTATTATTATTATTATTTATATTATTTGAAAAATAGTCATATATGACTTGAAATAAAAAGTTATTTCCTTCAGGAGATTTGTAGAATGCTAAAATTCCAAATGTCTGATTATAAAGTTTGAAGAAGATTCTGCTTATTGCCATTCAGTGATTATATGAAAATGATTTATTTTAGGTACATTTTGAACATTTATCTATATACTTGACTATGTTTTTAATGTATCGGTGGTCTTTATTATTATGTTTCAAGTTTTTAATAGTATGGAAGTAATAAACGATAAACTACAAGTAAAATAATAATACTAGGGATAATTAGTACTTTGCTTTTAGATGTTTCAAAATAATTTAATGAGATATTTTTCTCTACATATGTTTCGGCTTGATGAGGTCTTTATCAAGAGTAGTTGTATACTAAAATCTAAAATTGTTATACCCTACTAAACCGCCTGACGGTATTTTGTGTTTATTGCACTGTCAATTATGCAGGTGTTTAAAGAGCAGGTCAGTTGGTCGTTCGTATTTAAAACGTCTGTTTTTTGTGACTTTTGGATTTCTAGGTACTCCAAAAGGTTGCAATGTTTTGGTAAGCCAGAGTTTTTAATATTATATAAAATCGATTTTTTGTGTTCTTTAATCCTAATATTTAAGTTTCGACCAGTTTGTCCTACGTATACAGCTTCACAGTTCACACAATTTATTTTGTAAACACCAGATTTAGATAGTAAAATCCTTAATCTACCAACGTGATTAATAAATCGATGAAAATTCAATTCTTAATTAATGTTAAATAGTACCTATACTGTTACCTCATAACCCTGAAAATCTCACAACAACTAGATTATTTAAGAAACAGCAGAGTAATTTCTATTTGCAATATTATTTCCACAAAGTATCACATCACTCAAAGGTAATTTAAATTGATTTGCGAGCAATCCAATTATTTCATTTACGTTAAATAACCATGTTGTCATCGAAATTGCTAGTTTCGTATTTAGAAATAAACTTTAAACACATTTTTTATGTCATATTAAATTAATTGTCTCTTTATGAGATATTTAGGTTCTTTAAATACTTATCTAGAAAGGTTTTCATTTAATCGGGAATGAACATCAAAATAGTAATATTGAATATTGTTAATGGTTATGCATTACTCATTCAGATTATCACTCACGTAGAAAACATTACCTCTCATCTCATCGTGAAATGTATATAAAAACAAATTAATATTTTATTTTCGTAGTATTAAATGTTGCGTTATAGATTGGGCATTATGCTCAAAATATTTCCAATTCGTAAAGCAAGATATCAGATGCTATAAGATTTATGTTTGCAAATTCAACATTAAAATCTTCGCTCGCCACCTACTTAGAAGATACATTTCATCGTGCGGAATATCGATGAATAGCAGGTAGATTAGAGCCGACTCCGAAGCCGAGTCAGCAATAAAGGGTGCTGATCGACTCCAAACGGCGCCGGCGGCACGCGTGGGTACGTGCCGCCTCGTTTGGAGTCGATCAGCTCGTAACTGGTTGGTGAGACTCAGAGAGTCGTAATTAAAAGGGATGAAGGCAATATTTTGGGGAGAAAGACCTTCGGATGGGAATCCCACAGGGTAGTGCGCTGGGATTGTTATTGCTCGTTTTCTACATAAGTCTGGGACATGATTGCCTTGCCGCCTTGTCAATAATTAGGAAGACTTTGAACGACCTATTCAGATAGATTCGGAGATACAGCAGGTATTAGTAGGGCAGAAGAGGATAGTCCGACTTATTCTGGCGAGCATGCCAAATCATAAACTGCATACAAGATTAATTCAATATAGTGTACCAGTACCATAGACTAACTTAAACTGAAAAAGGGCCAACATACGCATGCACATAATTTCTTAATAAAATGCCTAATGACTTTAAATAGCGTCATGCTAGCAGCACTAAAAGGGCACTAGTTTGACGCTCTGAAATACGAATTTCGAGAGCTATGCGTTCTTCTAGTGGGACTTACTTTTTACGTGTCGTTGTAGACTGTAGAGCGAACTTCAACCTTTTGCACATTTTCTTACCGAACGTGTATGATGGCACACAGGGAAGATATGAGCGTCTAAAGTTTAGATTTCTCAATCGCCAACATAATTACGTCTACAATTCTGGCAGCGTTTTAAAATCATTTTGAAGTAAATACGTTATGCCACAGTGAGATAAGTAGACACACAGCCATTATTTTTACATTTAATGACTCATTTTAATTGCCTACTCAATAAATCTGTATTGCGAACGGTTCAAAATCATTATGAAATTGATACCTAAACTTTCAGTATTCAAAATACTAACAAAGTTAAACTTGCTAAAAAAATACGTTTCAAAAGCAAATCTGCCTCGTTTTCCAAAAGATAGCATCTAAAAATTTAAATTTTATCTATTCAAATATAACGCTCGAAAAAAAAATGTTTGGCCGTATGAAAAGATGTATGCTATGTATTATGTAGTGACTAGTTAATTAATATTTACGTAATAGCCATATATGTGCATCGTTTGGAATTTGAAAATGGTGTTCACTGCTTGGCAAATAAAAGATATGACACTTAATAACCAATTTCAATTTCAATGTTTTAATGACAATACGTGACAGGCATCGTTTGAAGTTCTAGTATTAATAAAACCTCGGAAAATCCTCAAGTTTAAAACAAAAATAAGCAGTTATTTTACTAAAACCAGTGAAATAAACAACCTCATGCTGTCGAAGAAAAAGCTGTACAAGGTGTGAGAAAAGTGCTATTTTTACCACTGGAAAGTTTGCAACTTGACAAATCAGTTAAATGTCCTTTATGACTAGTTTGTTTAATTTGCCACCTATTGAGGTGATTTTACATAAATAATTTGTGGGTTGTTAAGTTTTAAAGGTACATATTATAGATTTTAAATTAAATAATTATTATATATTTTTAAAAGTCTAGTTTAGTGTCGTTTGTAGTTATGAATTAGTTTAGGTTAGTAGTTTTTGAGTACCCATTCTCAGCTTCACGGTTTAGTAAAGATTACCAAGTATTATCAAACCGAACTAAAACTCAAAACTTCGATTAATGCAAATTATAGAGGATTAAGAATGTTAAGTACAGCTTAACAAATTAGCATTTCGAATGGATTCTTTCCCTTGAGAGATTGTATTGTATTCCGAATGCTCACACTTTCATGAGAAATTTGTTAAGCTGTAGGCATTTCGATGTTAAGTAGATGTTTATACGACTGACTTTTGGACTTAAATGTATATTTGGCTACGGTGTTTTCCCTGTTCCATAAAAATGGTTGTCTTTTACTATTGTCCTTATAAATATTTCTAAGTAGTATATAACTAATCTGATATCGTTCAGTTGAGTTTTTGTTTCATGTTCAATAATTGCCGTTATTTAAAAAATACATTAGTTTTTACCTGCAATCCATTACGATAGTTGTATTACCTTTATCGACCGGAAGAATCTTAATAGTGTTACCTCTTTTTAATGATTGTTCTCTGTATGTAAAGTTTTGTGTAATTTTAAATGTTTTTTCCTTACTTGCTGATAAAATAATAATTAGATATTGTAAGAAATAAATTAGAAAATGGTATTAGCCTTGGTGTACTATAAACACTATACTTGAGTAACTTACTTTTTACTTATAAACTACATAATTTTGATACAATAATGGCCAATCAACAAAATTATAATATGGCTTGAGTTTACCTTTATCAAGTAATATTTTTATAAAAAAAAATTAATTAAAATTTTGTGAATGTTATCGGTATAAATTTTGAATATGGTAAGATATTTACTACACAATTGTCCTAATCAAAATATCACAAAAGAAACTAGTATACAATTCACTATGGAAAGGTAAACTAACAAATAACTTTGATTGTATGATATATTTATTAATAAACTTACATAATTTTGAAACAAAAATATACAGGGCACCTACACACAGAAATTTAAATCAAAACATCCTATAATGATTAAAAGAGATGGAATGAAAATAATTCGCAATTAAAAAACAACGAAAATTAGGACAACATTAAAGTTGCAAGCTTCCTTATACTTTTTATTCCAGGTCTGAGAACTATCAAAGAAAAACTAAACGAATAGGTAACAAAGTTAATATTTGTTCAATTTTTAAAAACACTCTTAGATCTAATATCATCTGATCTATCCAAAACTAAACTACATAATGAAAACGAACATCCAGAGAATAACGTCCAGTAAATCTCCTAATAAATTATTGTATATATACACCTAATGTATTAACCAAACCAATCAAGAGCACCACTACACCACACATGAACAATGGACCACAAAAATTATCTAATTCATAGGCATATAACAGTATCAAAATAACATTAATTTTTTGTATATTATACCTAATTATAGATTTACAATACCTTATCAGTCTAATAATTATTTACACAATTATTTACCTATAAAAAACCACAATAGGTAAAAAACTAATCACACCCTTAGTGGCATTTAACTAATTTATCGAATTGCAAAATCTTTTTACTGCTTTGAGTGTTATACTTTTCTCGGAAACAAGTTTTTTTTAGCTATTTTAGCTTTGTTAGGGTCAAAAAATTGAACTCGTGCTAATTTCTATCAATCTTATCTATTAAAGATTTACAGCTTGTCTCGTGTGTGACTGTCAAAATGAAGAGTTTATTGTGATAATCGCAAGATTAAACATGAAATTCATCCCTTTAAAACTAGTTTACATAGAGATTAAACTATTGACTTTTTAAGTGTACCAATCTATAAAAGGCTTATCAGGTTACGCAGAAACTAGATATGATAAAAATCATAACAGATTAGTACCGATATATCAACTGATATTTTATTAAAATTTAGTATTAAACCCATAAATAATAACCCCTTCGAAAATGATGGAGCAATAACGTCAACGTCGCGTCGGTTTTGACTGGATGAAAACAAAAATCAGGGACTGGCAAGGGTCACACCTGGATTATGAATGTGAAGAAATAATAACTATATCTGAGATATTAGGGAATCTGGTCCCAATTATAATAAGGGTCAACTTTATTTGGCCAATTTGAAGATATATACATTATTAAGATGACTCAATGTAAAAAAGAGGCCAATCCTCATGCAATTTTACTTTTTAAAACACCTTTCTAAATATAACACCAATTTAGTAATTAAGTTTGAGTTATAAAATTAAATCACATATTTTCATTTTCTTGAATAATTTAGTCTGCTGGCATACATTTTAATATATGTGCTAACCAAAATAGTACAAATCCATGAAATTTGGCTTCTTACAATCGTAGTGAAACATATTTTAATCCGCGTGAAAATGCAGTGTCATTATGACTTAAGTACATCTTGAAAATGTTAAATGAATGCGATTACTACCTATTTTTCACTTCTGAAAAAAAAATTAATAATAATAGGCGTAATATTATCAAATATTTCATCGTTTAAATTAATGGTGTTTTCTCAAAACTAAGTATGGGTAAACGAAATTCCGATTAAAAGTATTTTTTTTTTTTAATTTTATTATTTGAAAATAGCAAATTTTTTAATTCTCTTAATCTTCCATATTTATCAAACAGGTATATTAGGTAATCCAGGAGTCAGGCGTATAATTTTGAGAAAGTATGTAAATAACCCAATGACACCCTCATTATTTCCCAATATTCTTGAGACTACCAAATTTTTTTAAAACCTATCGCCCAATTAAGGCGTTGTGCACGAATAATTTAAGTAACATCCTCATACAGTCTCCAATTTAAATTTTTAAATATTGAATTGATCATAAATTATCTGAAAAGCAACTTACTTACAACTGACGTGAAAAACAACGATATGCTCAACAACATTTTTAGTATTAAGCTGATTTTATAAGGATATTTGTATTAGTGTATCAATTTTAATTGTGTAAGTTTTAATTACTTAAATATTTCAATAAACACGAAATTTTAATATTTGTATTGTAAATTCTCAGTTAGTATTAATTACTTTATTTTGTAACAATAAAACTAAAATATAGTGAAATGCCCTTTGCTATAAATTTAATGTAATCTCACCGTTAGTTCATCAGCGAAAATTTCAAACTTACGACTGGCGCCAAAACTAATTATCCAGATCACAGAGCGCTTCCTGGTGCACGTGCATAAACGTCAAACTACACAGATGTCTGTCAAACCAGTTTCACTACACTTCACTCCTAACTAACTGGAATAAAATTGTCTTTTAAATATCTCAGGTAAATGATTTTAATCTATCTCATTCGGGGAGTACTGATGCCGGTTGATTAAAATACAGGGCCGGATCAGCTTGAAATTATTTTTTAAATTCATGCCTTATTTAAAATCATATTATTTTACTAATAATTAAGTTTGGGTTAGATACAGGGCCGGGTCAGCTTGAAATATCTCTTCTAACTATCGATGTATTAACTGTTTTTCAAAATTCATGTGTGTTTTAAAATCATACTATTTTACGAATAATTAAGTTTTGTATACATTAATTTCTACTTATCGCGTTTGCAGCATATTCCAACGTTTACTTACTTCTATATCACGTCAAGTGAGTGGAAGCATTGTTTCAGTATAGTTGGTACGTATATTATGCATTAAGTCAGGAAAGTATTAGTTTTTTGGACAAGTAGACAATTCCATGCCAAGTCCTTAAAATTTTAATTTTAATTTTTTTGCCCTTTAGAATTTCAACGTCATTTGCCCCATCGTTACTTAGTTGTCAAGGTGAATCTTTTCCTACTTCTGTACTAATCAATTTATTTACTACCTGTACTTTAATGATTCCGATAGAGATTTATAACCAATAAAAATGCAACACCATACAATATTGATTGGGTCAATATTAAAGACTACCATGACCATAATGGATGACGGATTCAAAATTTATCAATTTTGACAGTTTATAGTTATTATTTATTTAGTACATTATTGAAATACTTATTTAAGATTATTATGACTGGCCGTAGCAAAAATAGTGTATGTAACACATTTATTATAATGGCGTCTTATTAGCTATCATTAAATATCATTGCCCAATATACTATTGTGAAACTATGGAAACAAACCGCTAACGTTAAGATTGGAAATAGTCTTACTAACGAAATATCCAAACAACGAGGAGTTAGACAGGATTGTATTTTATCCCGAACTCTGTTCAATTTATATTCTGATCTTTTATTTAAGACAGCACTTGAGGATCAACCACATGGAGTAAAAATAAATGATGAATTACTTAATTTAGATATGCGGATGACACAGTAATCCTGGCGGACAACGTCGAAGGTCTCCAAATACTGCCGAATCTAATCCACGAAGCAGGGGAAGGAATGGGCATAATTTTTTTGATCTGTAGTCGTAACTATCACCCAGATGCGAAACTGGACTTGAATGGAGTTGAGGTTGAAAGGGTCCACAAATTTACATACTTAGGAACTATCATAACAGACCAACTAGATCCAGACAAAGAAATAAGACGCAGAATTGCAATGGCCAAAACAACCTTTCTAAAGATGAAATAATTTCTTTGCAACCACCATCTAAATTTAGAAATTAGACATACCTAGGATGGTTAAGTGGTATGTCTGGCCTGTACTGTTGTATAGAGTGGAGGCGTGGACGCTTAATATATCAACAACTAATCGCATAGAGGCGCTGGAAATGTGAATACATAGGCGAATGTTAAAAATACTGTGGACAGCACATATTACAAATCTAGAAGTGCTGAGGAGAGTCAACAAGGACAGGGAACTATTTGGGACTATCAAACATAGAAAAACTACTTTTTTGGGTCATATATTGAGAGGTAATCGATATCGTATTTTACAACTCATCTTCAAGGGAAAAGTAGAAGGTCGACGAGGTGTAGGCCGTGAACAGATGTCTTGGCTGAGAAACATCCGAGCCTGGACAGACATACGAAATGCAGGTCAACTTTTCCACATGACAGAAGATCGAGAAACCTTCACAATGATGATCGCCAACGTCGGATAACTCTGACATGGACATAAAGAAGTAGAAACTATGTGATCAATTTTGATGAGTATCACGATTTGCGATGTTAGCAACGCGGTCATGCCAGGATATATTGCTGTTGGCCGAGGAACCCAGTAGTCCTTGATTGACGAGAATGACGGAATCGTCGATCCTGCCTTTGGCTGCTTGAGTTTTTGCTGCATTGAACTGGACCAAATTTCTATCGTTCTAAGTTCGAACTTTCTCCAGATCTTGATTAATTGTTGTAATCTGTTCCTATCTGCGGTTATAAGTCTCAGCCTCTGGTAAACGTTTTTGTGATCTAAATTGGGAGACAAGGGTACTGTCATCTGTAAAACTGTAAACAGGATTATTGGTTTTGGTCAGCAGTCATTAATATAGATGAGGAACAGAGTTGGTGAAAGTATTGCACTTTGAGGTATACCTGCACTAATGGTGAATGTGTCTGAGATGTGTCCATCAACTGCAACATGCAGACATCGGTTTTTAAGGAAACTGGCAAGCCAGCTGCAGAGGGACGCTGGCAGTCCGAAGGGCGGCAGTTTGTTGAGCAATCCGTCATGCCAAACTCTATAGAATGCCTTTGATATCTCCGACGCAATCGTTCGAGATTCTCTGTAGTTCTCAATCTCAATTGTCTTACTCCATACATGAGCGACACATACCAATATATCTCCAGTCGATCTCTATTTGTGAAAGCCGTATTAATTATCGCTAATTATTCTGTTGGTCTCAAGGTACTTGAGTAGTTGCTGATTGATTGATCCATAACTTTGGAGATTATTGGAAGCAAGGCAATTGGGCAATAGTTTGAGACGTGATGTTCTTGCCTGGGAACAGGTTGCACTCGACCGACTTTCCAAGAAGAAGAATCCTGTGACAAAATGGGTGTTGGCGCAGTTCATTAACATGATGGCAGGTACTACGTACGGTCCCGATGCCTTTTGCGTATCTTTGAGGATTTTACGAATATCACAGTGATGAAACTTAACTTCTGTCATGTTAATGTTGACGATATGGTAGGGAGAGCCTTGCCTTGCGGAACGTTTAAGGTAGAGTGCGATGAAAACACTTCGGCGAGCATGTTTGCTTTTTTCTTAGCTGTAGTTGCCGTGACGCCGCTTTCATCTGTCAAAGGTGAGAGAGACGTTTTTGTAAATTTATTACGTACTGTCCTTGCTACCGACCAGAAATTACTGGAGCCACTGGGGCATTACAAAAGTTTATTGCTGATTCTTTGATTGTGTTTGTCCTTAGTTTCGTCAATCACACGTTTGCATTCGTTTCTCACTTCGCCAAAATAATTGCGTCTTTCAGCGATCTGATTTTACTACCAGTACTTGTAGGCTTGCTGTTTCCCACCTACAGCTCTTTCGCAGTCCATAAACATTTGAGTTTTGAGAAATTAGGATAGCCTTGAAATACAGATTTACCGGGCAAGGTGCCAATGAATAAGCAGTAGCTGCAGGCAATTTAGTTTTGCTTTTGATTACATAACTAGATTGTTTAATTCTTGTGCTCTGAATTGACACCCTTCCTTTAGCCTTAATCCGAACTCGTTTGCCATTGAGTGAAATCCAAAAATGTCTCATATGTCGCAGCCATTCTTTGTATTTAATTGCTATTGCTAGTTTATTAGGTTCAAGTAGACAATAACTTATTTTATGTCTTAGACAATTTCTTATAATTTGGGTGATCTGTGTGTTTATAAGCATTTTAAAAGTTCTAGTGCATCAGAATTTATTGTTTTTCAATAAAAATTAGTGAAAACGTGATCTTACGTTACGATCACGATCAGTATTTGGTATAGGTACTTGCGTTTACTAAATGAAAATGCTAACGCTAATAGGCGCTGCTTGGTTGAAGGAGAGGAAGTATTGGATGTGAAAATTTAATTTTAATAAGAACTACATGAGTGACAGATGCACCTCTAGATATTTTAAATTGTGCTTTCAAACGACCGCTGTAAAGAGTAAAATCGTTAATTTTAGATATGGTTGGAAACAATATTCAGATATCCGGAACATCTAAGCACATTGCGGCAGTTCTCCTAAATGTACCAGGTATAATTTTGATAAAATATGTGACACATGCTATCTCTTTTAACATTGTTGATTATTATAAATTTTAGTTTACTTTTGTTAACTCCTGATCAAATATATCATCATTAGTAAAACTTTCAACTATTGATATAAAGTGTTCCTGTGCTAACAAAAACCAGGAAGTTGAAGGAGATCACGTAGTCCAACGAAGATTGTATAGGCAACTGCTTGCTTTACATCTCGAGTGCCCGAACAAAGACTTTTGATATCTGATCAGCAACAAGTATGTTTCTAGATGCTGACCTCTGCTTGTGAAAGGTTACGTTCTGTCCTTGCAGTTGTAAGTTCTTTTTAACAAAGTATTTATTATCTCTGTAGTTATAATGAAATTGAAATATCATACATTATTTTTTTAAATTACAATACATTTTTGTTTTTAATTTTTTAGAAAAAACAAAACATCTTCCGAAAGCTCGACAAATACCAAAAAAAAACGCGGAATTATCCAACAATCGTCAAAACTGTTTTAACAAATGCTGCAAATTCAGGATTTTTAAAAAACCTAAATATCAAACTGTACGATTTTTCTCTGAATTCCTGCTGGAGCGAGATAATATCAGTTAGATGTAAGTACATATTCCTGAAGTTGCTACAACTTTACCGACGACATCTGTTTTTTTGTGTCAGTAACGACAATTAAGAATAATAATTACTTCTTGGTAAAAAGCATATTTCAATGAACCCTGTATATACCCACATACTCAGTTTTTCCGTACATTTTGGACAACATAATAAGAGCTCTTGATAAAAAAACTTGCTGCGGTTATGGTTGGATTATTTTAAGGCTTTCGATGTCATTGATCACGAAGCGAAATTAAAGTTTTATGGTTGTAACGAAATTGTCCTTTCCTTTTTCAAGTCATATCTCTTGAACCGTACTGAACGAGTATGTGTTAATAAGAGTCTTTCAGATCCGAAACGCATAATTGCCGGAGTTCCACAAGGATCCATTCTGGGACCTCTGTTTTTTTTTGTTGTATACTTCTGATCTTCCTGTTGCTGTGGAGAGTTCTGAGGTATAGGTCCCAGTACCCTGACGACACTCAGATAGTTCATTATTTTTATCTCGACGATGTAAAACTGGCCTTTGACAGTATAAATAGCGATTTAAGATCAATTTTGCAGTATTCTAAGGAACACAATTTCAATATTAATGCAAATAAAACTAAAGTATTACTTTTTGCTAGTAAAAATCGTCGAGCTACTATTATAAATGATAATAATTACATTGAAATTGATAATGAGCGAATTGCTTTTAGTAACGTCAGGGTTCTGGGAATAACTGTGATTCCTTTTAAGATTTCAAGAGCATGCAGGAGCTGTCTTGCAAAAGTGTTATTTGCGTATGCGTCTGCTTTATGCCAATAAATATATTTTGAATTTTAAAACAAGAAAAAAGCTCTCGGAATCTTTGGTGTTATCTATTTTGAATTACTGTTTAATCGTCTATTATCCTTGTCTTGATTCATAATTCAACAAAGACTACAGCGTGCACAAAATGCATGTTGTCATTTTGTCTGTAAAGTAAGAAAATTCGATCATGTTTCCATACACATTTACCGATTACAAGGGCAAAAAATGTCTTTCCTGTTTAAATTTCATTTCTTAACATTTATGCATCGCCTATTTAAAAATCAGGCACCAAAATATTTGTGAGAAAAATTAATTCCAAGAAATAGGGTACATGATTGGAGTATAACACACATGACCTTGACTATTCCGCACCATACCACAGCTCTTTTCTCACGTTGTTACACATATAATGCTGTAGCAATTTATAATAGATTTAAGCCTAACTTCTTAAGTTCAATGTTTCAATTTAAGCGTAGTTATAAGACTCTGTTTTTGGGGGAACAATTACTACAATAATTTCCTTTCTTTCTTTTCTTTTTCTTTTTTCATTGTTCATTAACATATGTATTATTTACTGAATTTTTGTTTTCCTTTATTGTTTGTACTTGGATCTTTCTATTTTTTTTCTCTATTTTTCCGTTTTGTTTCGTAAGGTTAAGAGTTAGAGTAGCTTAAGCTAATCTTCGCCTTTTGGGAAAATGTATGTGCATTTGATACCTAATAAAGACATTATTTATTTATTTATTTTGGAGCACCCCTAGGGCTTTCATTTTTAAGCTAGAAAAATTTGTAATTACCAAAGTTGTAGGGTTTTGCATGAATCGCAAGGGTTTTTTGTAAAGGAATTAAATCAGCGTCACAAAGCTATCAATAAAAATCAAATTTTGAATTATTACATGGATCGCCCTGCATTCATTCATCGGGTGGTCCTTCGTTAGTTATTTCGAAAATACCAGTTTTGGTACAACATTAAGCATGATAGAAAGAGAATTCCTATAAAATAATGTGTTGGTCAAATGCATTAATGTTAAGGCACAGCTTTTTAATTTTTCTCAACTTTTAAAGATAGAGGCATCAAATCTGATATATTCGGAACCATATACAGGGTAACTCATTTAAAAAAAATCAAATTGGGATTTTTAAACAAATCTACGATTTTTATTTGTTTTATCGAATGCCAAATTCTAAAAATTCAGGAAAAATACTACAACTTTGGTAATTTAAAGTTTTTTCTAGCTTTAAAAATAGCGGTAGAAGTACTCCAAAATATACGGAAGAACCCTGTACCTAACAGCTAGATTTTCGTTCGTGTAGATTGAAAGATACTTTTTAGTAAGGAAGTAATTTTACGTAGATATTTTAGGAACTTATTGACCTGACCTAAAAATAATCTTAAGCTCTATCTGCTTTACGTTTCAGCTCTATCGATACGGTTAGAATAAGTCCTATCATGGGGTTGAAAACGTAACAAATGAAATCCTACGACCGGATTTTATAAACATTGTATATCCATTTTACAGAACTGATATATGTGGCTTTTTTTAAGGCTCGTGAAGCTCAACCTGTAAATTAATTTTAATGTATTTTACATTACAACACTACAACACAGTTTTATTAATAATGCCCAAAACAAAATGTTTGCACTCGTCGCGGGTTTCGCTAGCCATGTTATCATCACCAGGTGATGATTAACTATGGTCGAGTGCAAACATTCTCTTTGGGTATTGTGGCTGTATTATACGAAGGCTCCAAACCTCAACTTATTTGTATTACTTATTAGTAATAAAAAAACTTTCACATACATACAAAATTTTCTTTGACTTGGCTACTTCTACATCAATTTTTTAAAATTTTTAAGTATAAGAGGCTCTAGAGTAACAACAGGTTCCTTATGTTCCATAGTCCGAAAGTTAATAGTAGCCAAGATACAGGGTGTCAAACATACATGTCATTTTTATTTTTTTAGATAATTTTTTTTTAAATTTAAAAATTTCATAAATTTTGATGATCAGGTGTTTTTTGAAACCGGAAATTCAATTCTCTTCACGGTTTTGCTGTTTCATGTAAAGAGCACCATCTATGACACTTGATGTGTCTTTAACACCTTATAACTTGCTTGTACTTTCATGTATCTTTGTGTTATGGCACAGTTTTTGTTTTTATGTTCTCCGGTCTATTTTAGATAAAAAGGGCATACTTTGTAAATGTCGCTAGAATCAAGTGACTATTTGCGAGATATTTGCTATTAATAGTGTGGTGCCATTTAGTGAGTACAATATTTGCTGTTAGATAGACTTTATTGTTAATTGATCCTAGTTTTATAAAAAAAGCATTTAAATTTAATTGTCTACAATCCTGTATTGAATGAAAAATATCTTGAATATGGTTATTTGTAACGACATTTACAAAGTATACTCCTTTTTACGTAAAGGATTACAAAATGTTTGTATAAAAAATACATTAAGATGCAGGAAAGTTATGAGGTTTTAAAGCATCGTAGGTAGCGTCTTTTGCATCTAATATTAATAAAATATTCCTGGAATGATAATTATCTTTTAACGCAGGAATAAACTATCCTAAATATTTTGGGAATATTTTAGGTTGATTTAATCAAATATTCCCGAAATATTCTGAGGGCATTCTAGGTTGATTTAATCATATTCCTGGAATGATCATTAACACCTGCCGCAGAAATATACTTTAAATATTTGATTACGAATATTCTATGGTTGTTTAAAAAATTCTCAATCGACTATCCCATGAATATTCCGCATGGAAGACATACATTTCTAGACTCTCATAAAAATATTCGAATGCTCAAAATTGGAAAATCCTAGGATATTCTCAGAATATCTGGTGCTGTCTGTGTCAATACGATGCCAATATTATCTGTTGGTATAAAACTTATATCTTGACCTAAGTTCCACAACGATCCTATTCGTAGTTATTTTCTAGTCATTTCTAGAACACTTAAGTACCTACGGGTTTTTGCCAAAGGAAGCAACTAAAACTAAGCTATCATTCGCTCACAGTATAGGTGTATTGTTTAGTATAGCATCAAGCTACTTGAAACTATTGAGTATTAATTTAAATAGGCTAATGAGCGATTAGTTACATGGCTAAAACTGATTCAGTGGACAAAGAGCCTAAATTTCGAAATGCATTTCTGCCAATGCTTCATTACTTTTTAGGATTACCGTATCTGTCTGGTATTTCAATCATGTATACGTTACTATTAACTGCCAATAGCATTAATATTAAAACATTTGAGAATACTTATTGATCTTTAGAAAGAAACTATCTAGTAGCAACTGAAATATATTGCTGATGCATTTCATTTAATAGGGTGAATAATTTCTTCTTATATCTGGACCAAAGTTCCGCAACAATTCTATTCGTAGTTATTTTCTAGACATTTCTAAAACACTAAAGTACCTAGGGGTTTTTGCCAAGGAAAGCAACTAAAACTAAGCTATCATTCGCTCACGATCCAATTTAATATAATAGTGAACAGTTATAGGTGCAATGTTTGAGTTAGTATAGCATCAAGCAAGCTACTTGGCAACTACTGAGTATTTTTTTAAAGCCGCGTTCGTTTTTGTCATCTTTTTCCTCGATTTGCTCTAACATTTTGACAGGCGCGTGTCTTGGATTTTCCTTTTAAATACTCAGACCTGACTGTCAAATTTTCAGAGCAAATTGAGGAAAAAGATGACAAAAACTAACACGGCTTAAGTAGGCTGATGAGCGATTAAATACATGGCTAAAGCTGATTCAGTGGACAAAGAGCCTAAAGTTCGAAATGCATTTCTGCCAATGCTTCATTAACTATTAGGATTACCGTATCTTTCTGGTATTTCAATCATGTATAAGCTAAAAAAGTAACTAGTAGCAACTGAAATATATTGCTGATGCATTTCATTTAATAGGGTGAGTAATTTCTTCTTATATCTTGACCAAAGTTCCGCAACGATTCTCTTCGTAGTTATTTTCTAGGCATTACTAAAACACTAAAGTACCTACGGATTTTTGCCAAGGAAGCAGCTAAAACTAAGCTATCATTCGCTCACGATCCCATTTAATATAATGGTGAACACTTATAGGTGTAGTCTTTGACTTAGTATAGCATCAAGCTACTTGGCAACTACTGAGTATTATTTTAAATAGGCTGATGAGCGACTAGTTACGTGGCTAAAGCTGATTCAGTGGACAAAGAGCGAAAGAGCCTTTCGCGAAATGCGTTTCTGCCAATGCGAGCGATTAGTTACATGGCCAAAGCTGATTCAGTGGACAAAGAGCCTAAAGTTCGAAATGCATTTCTGCCGATGCTTCATTACTTTTTAGAAATGCCGTATGTTTCTGGTATTTCAATCATGTATAAACAGACATTAATATTAAAACATTTGAGAATACTTGTTGATCTCTAAAAAGTAACTATCTAGTAGGAACTGAAATATATTGCTGATGCATTTCATTTAATAAAGCGAATAATTACTTCTTCGTAAACATCAAATAATTATCGGCTTATTATTCACATTATTATTATATTTTAAATTACTTAGTTATATTATTCCTAACTGGTAATGTGTACGAAGTTTCTGATTTTCATATTTTATTTTAAACTAGGAGATAACTTTACTGGGGAGTCTGTTCTTGGTAAAATTATATCTAGGCGGTAGTGTGTCTTATTACTGGAGCATCTGGAGCGTGTCTTATACTAGAGCATCTCTCTACAATTGCCTCTTATCGGTTGATACTGGACTGAAAAATTTGACCTGACAACTATTTAAAACGATGGTTAAAATTTAAAAAGGACCATCACCATGGCAACGACGACCCAGGGACGGATGGGACAGGCGGGAGACCGGGAAATTTCCCGGTGGGCCGGTTGGCGAAAAGTGACTACACTACACTAAAAAATTGATAAAAACTTGGTTATATCTCTACTGACAAATAAAATTAAAAAAAGTATTTGTGAAGAAGTAAAAGAGGCTGGTGTTTTCTCTGGAAATAGATACCACGCAAGACATCTCTGTGAAGGAACAGTGTTCTATTGTTGTCAGGTGAGCAGTAGAATATAATTTGATTAAAATTTCTGTAAATGCCAATGTACTTCCGTAACGTGCTGTTGTTGTTGTATTCTACTTGCTTAGTTTATACACAGTTCACAGGTTTACGACATAGATATTTGTGTTGGACGAAAACAGTGTATTTATATTTTTATCTTTTAGATATGTCTACAAGGGATGAAGGGAGAATGGTTTATCAGAGGCAGCTAGCAGTAGTATCTTGTCACAATGCAACCGGAAAAGGGTTTCAAAATTTTATCAGAGAAGTTACGCAAAAAAACTGACTAAACGTTAGTAAGTGTATTGCTGATTCAACAGACAGTGCTGCTAATATGCTGGGATAATATGGTGGTTTTGCTACTAAGATGAAACAATAAAATTCGGAACAAGTACATGTATGGTGGTAGAGTCATCTACCAAATTTAGTGCTGAGAGATGTGTTGAATGGACATATCAAGGCAGCAACCTTTGTGCATTTTAGAACTCGGTTGCTGTCTTTTTTAAGGACTCATACAAAGGAATAGATATTTGGAAAAAACGTCTCATGATCTAAAACAAAGAGTACTGCTGACAATAGGACAAACACGATGGTGGTCCAAAGAACAAACCTTAAATAAAATATTCCAGTTTGATTATTCTACAAAAAACACTACAAAAGATCTTACCCGTTATAAGTAGACCTACTAGAATCACTAGATATTATTTCAAAGAACACATATTTTAATCGAGATGTCCGATCACCAGTAGACAATTATAAGACTAGTTTGAAAACATTTAAAACGGTTAGCATGACACCATATTTTACTAGATTTAAAAGCTATTCAATATGGAATGGATCGAAAAATCTAATCGTGATTTCATGTCTTTAGTTAATAAAGAACTGGATGAAAGTGAATTGGACGTTGTATTAGAAAATGATTAAACACGGGTTAAAATGTTTTTTGATGGAAAAGCTTCAGATGAGGCTTCACAAGATGAGGACAAAAGGTTCCAAATTTAAACGTAAATTGTTATTATGGATATGATATGTGAATCAATGTCCCAAAATATATACGTCTTTGCCATATAGCAATTTTCAATCCAACATGTTTTGAAGAAACAAGGCTCATTACCTGCCAAAGATATGCCCTTGATACCTAAATTAGTTGCAAAATTGAATGTCAAGGCTACAGCTCAAAGAATTAAGGAGGAATTAATCAGTTTTGCTGGTAATTGGGACATTTACAAGTTATATCTTCAGGAAACGTTTGCTAGAACCAATATTTCCATTCATAGTAAAAATGAAGATGAGGATGATGAATACAATGCGTAAATAGGTTCCAAAGATGTAACAAAAACTTGCTCCTGCAAGGATTGCGTGTATTGCCGTTACGGCGCTATTTTGAAATATAACTATGTATTAGGAAGCGTATTCAGTTTTAGCCACAGTGTATCAACACATTTTGACTTTGCCAATCACCCAGGTGACATGTAAAATATCGTTTTCCACTTTCAAATGGATTAAGAATAGGCTAAGAAATAGGTTAGGTGAAGAGAGGCTTGCTATAATATAATGTTAATGTTAATTGGTTTTATAAGATTAATTTTGATACTATTAAATAAATGTGTCTCGTAACTCGTGGCGAAATTTTCTCTTTTAGGAAAAAGCATTTCTTCTATACCTACGCACGAAGTGCCAAGTGGGACGCTTTACCCGAAATTTTCCCGGGACGGTCTCACAGAGCCCATCCGTCCCTGCACGACCTGTTAAGTTTGACTTACCCTACCTTCGTAACGGCACTTCCTATAAAATTGATATATTTGAAATTCGCTCCACGCTTTTATTTTAGTCTGTTAAAAGTCCCAAATCATTACACAAAGCGCCCCTTGGCATCAGACATGAGAAGACAACACTACTTACCAGACGTCAGAATCTCAAGATGGTCGAGGTTTGTGTCCTAGTTACTTTCTAGTTTTTGGTACAGCTGATGATTTAAAATAAAGCCGTTTAACTTAGAAGTTTTGAAGTGAAACTTAACGTGCGCTGAGGGTAAAAATTCAAGACCGTGACACCCGAGTTGACATACGACCTAGCGAGACGAAAATCTGTATCGTTTAAGCGTGAGAAGTTTCACTTCAAATATAATATGCGCACATAGTGCACACAGGATTTTTTTTATTTAAGTACGGTCCCATAGTATTTAGTAATTCATCGAATGATGTTCTAGACACCCTATAGTATTGGTAAAATTTATCTTCATATTTGCGGAGGTCGGACTAGAAAGCTTTGAATCTATTTTCCTATTGCCTTGTAAGAAAAGGGTAAACCCGGAAGCACCTTTTCCTAGGGTTATCTAGCAGGTTAGTTGTTTCTGCCGCACTACTACTATTGCATTTCTTCTTCTTTCTGCCCACAAAATGTGTTGCCGTCTCCTTTACATGATGTAGTCTCACGTTTCACATCGGAAGGAATACTGAAACAAAACCACGCAGAACAGAAACGAAAAGATTGTGCTTCGCTACCCGTCGTCGAAAACCGCTCTGGAGTATCTTGACTGACGGCGGGGCGGGTCTGCCATCGCCAGCGGCTTCCCGCCACCTCTCCCGCCTAGTGCGCTACCGGTCATACGGGGCGTCCTAGGTGAGCAATTTGCAGCGAACGCGAACGCGAAGCGCGGGCGATGCCGTACGAAAGATTTAACGGGGCGTCCTAGGTGAGCGATTTGCAGCGAAGGCGAACGCGAATCAGTGGCGATGCCGTGCGACTACATTAATTTTTCGAACTGCATCGCCAGCGCTTCGCGTTTGCGTTCGCTGCAAATCGCTCACCTAGGACGCGCCGCTATGTAGTCGCACGGCATCTCTACTGATTCGCGTTCGCGTTCGCTGCAAATCGCTCACCTAGGACGCCCTGTTAGTCTGTCGCCGTCGCCGCCGAAACGTATTTTTTACGTTTATCATTTTTTTGTCGACAATGGCTTGGAGTGGTTTGAGATTTGGCATATTTTTAGGCAATATCCGACAGTCATTTGTTTTTGGCGATCCGATTTTCCATTTCCGAATTATTACGTCACAAGTGCGATTTTGCAAAATTTGGCTTTGATACACAATAACTGTCGAAAAAATTAAACAATTTTAATGAACTTTTCTGTTTTTCGAACTCTATTGAACGGGATGAAAATCAGAAAATGGCGAATATTTTTTTGGGTGTGCTGGTACGCCAAAAACCATAAGAAGGCATTTTTCAAATAATGATTTTTTTATACAGGGTGAGCTATTTGAGTTTAAACTTTTTCCATTTCTGTTTTTTTACGACACGTCACCTCATAACTATCCCAAACCATAGTGTGAAGAAACAGAAAGTTAGTGCACAGTGTGTCGGCTCCATTGATGTCTTACACATCGTTCATTCCGTCGCTCGATCGCAAAATCCGGGCAGACGCGGTATCGATCAAATGATTTTTTGCTTCGCGGCGGCAACATATTGAGATACACGGGGTTAAGGGGCAATGTACACTTATATAAATGCTGAGCGCGTAATATACCGGGGTTTTGTGAACAGTGTGCGGAAAATTTACAAAATTAAAAGTTTGAATTATGTACACTTGGGCACAGATAACCCAAAACAGATGCGTAAGCGGCTATTTAAATGCGTGCAACAAACTTCGCAGCGAATGACTCATGGTCGTAGATAGCTTGAACAGGTTTTGGCAATCTACAGTTTAGTGCGGGCCAGTATGTCGCAACACAACCACAAGCGGAATAGTACGGAGTCATATTCAATCTTATTTTTTAAATTAAATGATAAAATTAGTTTAAATGTGTTAGTGGCATGCCTGCTTATACGTGCCTGTATTCCTGTTGTTCAAACAGAAGCACTGGCGATAAATCTTTTTCAGGTGCCCTAAAGACCGAGAAAGAAAAGTATGTCTTGTGATTTTTGCATGTCAAAGCAAGTTATTTATATATTTTCCTGCCCTGAAAATAAACAAAAGCACACTAACAACTGCTCTTGAAAACTGGACATCACACACTTATTCGGGTATTTAGATTAAAGGTCTTCGTCTCTGTTTTAGAGCTTCGCCCTCAGAAGTCCCATTTTAAGATCTCTAAAAAAGGGGGTCCAATTTTAGGGCTTCACCCCCCAGGAGCCTTTTTTGCATAACTGTAAAAAATTAGACTCTCATACCAGGGGCCCCCTTTTAAGACTTGGGCCCAATTTTAGGGCTTCGCCCCCGAAGGCTCCATTTGTAAATCTGATAAAAATGGGACTCTCGTACTATAGGCCCCACTATAGGGTTTCGCCCCCTGGGGCCCCATTTTAGGGCTTCGCCCCAGGGGGGCCTTTTCCAAATGTGTAAAATATAAGGCTCCCACACCGGGGGACCCCATTCAAAAGCTTTGCCCCCCGAGGGCCTTATTTTAAAATATGTGAAAACTGGACCCCGTGCTAGGGGGCCCCATTTCAGGGCTATGGGCCCCAAGGAGCCCCAATTTAGGGCAAAGCCATAAGAGTAGGCCGCCGGTGGATGGCGCCTTTTTCCAAGGATATGAAAAGAATAACTCCAAAAATTAAGGGCGAACCCCTAGAATGAGGGACGAAACACTAAAAGGGCGCCTCGGGTAGGGCGTTGTCCCAGCCCTGGCATCTCAATACCTACTCATCAACTAGTTACACAAATTGCTGTAGAAGTGTTTGCATAATCTTTGTAAACTATAAATTTTAATTTAAAGGCAAGATGCTTGATATATTATATTATAATAAATATTATATAATATCAATATTATTTGCAGTCGTAGGAAAAGTATAGTATAGTCTTTACGAAGTCAATTGAAAAAAGTTAGGACTCTTAATTTCATGTCGGCACGTTTGATCTCAGGTTGTCGGCGAGCGCCTACACAAAGTAATTAGAAATTATTAAGAGTCCCAATTTTTTCAATTGACTTCGTAAAGACTTTACTTATGCAACGCGTGTGAAAATCACTTTTCACACTTGTGTGATTTATGTCACAAACTTCACAATCGTGTAAAAAGTGTTATTTTCAACACTTGTTGCACAATATACCATAATGATACTCACATATACATAAATAAAATTAGTTATTGGTGCGGCCAGTCTTTTACTAATTGCCAGCCGCAGGTTTAAAACTACTTTGTGCGGGCAATTCAACGCCGCGGATAGACGCGTCATGAAACGAGATTCGATATTTCATGCGTTTTCGGATCTGTAGTTGTGTTATCTGGGACTTGGATATGTATCAGGTAAAAGTGTATAGTGCTGGTTGAGTAGTTTTAAAATGTTTCTTTTTATAAAATTATATTGCTTTCTGGAATGTTGAGTGAATCCGTAAAAACTTGCATAAAAAAATTTCATATTGTTGTGTTAGTAAGTACGTATTAATACGTAGGTTTATTATCTTTCCAATAAATGAAATTAAAATGAAAAGTAGGACTTATGAAAATAATAAAGCGATCAAGCAAAAATAATTAAAAACTGAAACTAGATCTAAAAATGAAAAGTGCAAGGAAAATCATAAGCTTTTTAAAATTGTGGCCTTATCATGCGGTTTATTTGTTTTTTCTTTTATATCCTTATTAGCGAATTTTAAGGTATAATATATTCGCACTCGGGCCTCGGGTGTATAGAGAAAGAAAGTAACTGAGTGGGAAATTTTTACACGGGTGTGCAAAATCAAAACTATTAAATATATTTTTCTACAGTCGCGCGCAAAATAACTAATTGCTAAATTCAAATGAAATCGCAAAATCGACGAGTGCCGTGGATCCTTATTTTGCGCTCTAGCGCGAACATGGAAAAGAAAAATCTCACTTTTTCCGTCGAGTGTGCTATGAATGGCCATGGAAACCGAAGATAAATAAATGACAGTCGTGCGTTTGTTACAGTTTGTTGCTGGCAATCCTGTTCTAAATATGCCCGAAGCCCGAATATAATATGTCAAAATTGACAGTCATTTGCAAATTTCAGAATAAATATAGAAAAAATGTGGATTTAATTTTTAAAAATGCGGCTGTAGAAAAAGTTCTGTTTGTTTTTCCAGCGCAAAGTAAGGTTACCGTTTTCGAAAGATTACTGCGCTCCGCTACGCGTCGCGCAGTAACATTCTGTCTCAAGCGGCAATATGTTACTTTGCGCTCTAAATACACAAATAACTATGTTTAACTTGAAACCAAGGTCCTTTTGACAAGCGATTTCATGAAATGTTTTTATAAAAATATCTTCTAATTGTATAATATATTCTACCTATTGTAGTTTATTGGACGACCAAGTAAGCCGCCAAAAGGTATTGTTTTAGTATTATAGGCCTTAAATTTTAAAAATGTTGTTCATGCACATTCTAAAGAATCTGAGTTAGCAACCTTTAAACAAGTGCCACAAGAATGTTGAAACAAATATTTCATTCAAATATACCCCGTGACATATACTAAAGCATTACCCTATGTACTTTTAATATTCCTGTAACCACTTGTGTATAATTTTAATGGTTTATAAGTCGAAGTCACTGCAGGTAAAATTCGTTGCTCATAAATTCGTAATTCGGGTGTTAAGATATGTAAAAAAATCAATAATTTATTTCAAAAATCAATTTGTTTTTCTGTACCTATAAAAGTATCGTAATTATTTAAGTGACTTGAATCTAACATGTTAAATAAATCGTTCATATTTTGAATAAAATTTGCTGAATGACTAAAAATTTGGGAAGCATCTTTTTAAAATTGGTGGGAAAACTATGGCCATCGGTAAGTCTTGGATATAATCTATATGATTTTAATTTATTATAATTGTGCATTGTTTTGAGATATAATTTTCCTGTTTATCCTTCGTGCGTTGAAAAGTAGTAAGAAACAAAATTGTGTCTGTAATAATCAAGTTTGGAATTATCAACATAAAATGTAGGTGCATCTTCAGTCAGTTTTTAGAGTGGTATTAACAAATATTTGAAAATTAGGGCCTTGATCTGGAACAGCACCCATTACATTCAAACCAACATTGCTAAGCTTCCTTACACTGTTTCCAATAATTACCTACCTGATAGTCCCCTCACCATTACTACCAGTGTATTACTATCGACATCCATAGTAGCTTGGGAGTGAGTTTCCTGAAAACCTATAATTTGCCCTTGGAAATGTCATAAAAAAGATCTGACTTGAGTGGCATTTCATATAAACATATTATAAATCAAATAATGTATTATTCCAAGCAAATTATTTTGACTTACTTATTTGGTTTACTTTTTCTTCAACATCCATTTAAATAAAATCATCAGAAAAAGTTTTGTTTAAACTTAGATTCGGAGAGCTACATGATTCAGTATCTAAAAAAAATTAGCGAGTCTGCTAGTACTCGGAACACTGATGTGTAAACATATCATATATCGATATGCACAAATATTTGAGCAGCCCTCGTAAAATCACTGCGCATGGTTATGATGTCACAGCCGTTTACACATTTCCGTCCCCATCCGCATGCACATTTCCGTCCCATTTGCCGAGATCTACCCTCATACCGCCGCGTAAGA
>MU186441.1:46419-56729 GCA_016904865.1 Pissodes strobi
TTTTGGTTAGTTCTTGTTGATTGCGCCCCCGTACGGAGCGAGCGGAGGGTCATGCAAAGTCATAATAATACCTATTATTCTTGTTTCACCATTGCGCATGTACGGTACCACATCGAAAATTTGCCTCTATTGCTAGACGCTTGTGATTTCTGCGGCCGGCAGGGAATTACCAGCGATCCGTGTGACGGAGGCAGAAGAGTTTAAAGTTAAAGGTTCCTGTAAAGATTCCTATTGCTTCTTCATTCAAACAAGGCCAGCGTAACGTTCAGCGGTTATCTATACTAGATGGTCTTACTGCATGAAAGAAATTCAATTTTTGAGCGCTCGTGTGAAATGTACTAAATTTGACCAATATCCCTATAAAATGTACTATTGTACTTACACGTAGAAAATGTACTAAATTTAGTACAAATGTACTAAAACGGTAACGCTGAGGCGAGTGGGTACCTTTCCCGGATCTAAATTTCAAATCAATGCTTATATCAATTAGCGTCGTTATAGACGAACGGTAAGATGTAAACCTAATACTCCCTCTGCAGTGTACTGGGAGAAGTTTTAAAACTCTGAAGAATGATTTGTAATACGATTTTCATATGTAACGGTTCTCCTTCGCAGGTAGATCAATGTTCTGGTCTTTTGAAGAACTTTTTGAAGAAAGAACTTTCTTTCGTATCTCATATATTATAGACCAAGAAACACCATACTTATATATATATATATATATAAAGTTACCAAGCCAATCCTTACGATTTGATGGCATTGGCATCAACCCGGAGACAAAAGGCGCAGGAGCAAAATAGAGGCAGTATCCAGAAGTTGCGTGAGGCGTGGGGCCCATCCAGATCCGACAAACACATACACCTAAAAAATTAAAAGCAAGTTAAGGAATAAATGAGCACAATTAGTAAATAAATACGTAAAGGGGAAGTATGTAGAAAAATAGTCTATAATATATTAAAATAAAAATAGTTATATGTAAATATGCAATATCAAAAAGAAAAGGGATAGATAAAGGGCATAATATAATATGAATATAAGCATAGTACTTAAGTTAAATAAGCATATAATACATTTACACAATTTATCTATCGGGTGTTGTTGTATTGGCTGTAACCAAGTAACAGCCAAGAGGTGGAAATATCAGCAGGAGCCACATGGAAGTAACTACCAGAAACAACAGCCTACGAAGGTTCCATCCCATTAGAATACAGCATACCATGGCAGAACAATAAGGGACTTCTCCTTCCTTTAAATACGGATGCCTAGAAGACGGAGAAAATTATAAGAGACTCAAATATATGGAGGAAATATCAGTAGCACTGGACAAAGAGCTAAATAGTTTAATAAGTAGTTAGAATATAACAAACCTTAGAAGACAGCCGAGGCCTAAATGAGCCGTCTCTTTATCCTTCATCGCAGATGGTCTCAACTGGGGTTTTAGTGTAGCAATAAAGCATAAATTGGACTCCATGGTAATGGATTCTGAAAATCTAAGGCAACGTATGGACTTCATAAAAATGGTCTGGATTCAACAGTGACAATCCTTGGGCAGCAATCCAAGAGCATGGAAAAAGCGCAAGAGGATCACTAAACTTACAGAAGAAAAAAATTTATTTTTGGAAAACTATGCTGAAACATAAATAACCACATTACATATTTTATGCTTGTAAACACCGCCAATTTCCAATATCTCTAGTAAAACCAGATATTCGCACAAAAATATGCACAACTTAGCAATACAATTTCACGATGTATTTAAATAGTACGAGTTACCGATGCAGCCTAACAAGCGATACACTAATTATACATATAAAAGTACCTATAAAACATATCACACATCAATGGAAAATATTCGAACTAATAACATTTCCGTTTGCATGGCACGGACAAACATGTATTATTGAATATGACACGTGGTATCTAGCCGAAAATAATATAAGGCCTTAGAATATGTCTAGGATGGATGAAATCAACGCCGCGCGCCGACGAACCTTTTGCTTGCCGAAGCATCGGAAATAGATTTATATAGTAGGAGAAAACGGTTAGCTGTCAAATTTTTGTCAAAGATCATTTCAATATCCGAGCACCCACTAGGTTTGCTGATTCGTAAATGGAGAAATTATTATTTGAATGATGCCAGCGTAAATAATGAAAATTCACACCCTATTCTCAAGCTATAGTAGAATTTTTTCCCTTTATTAACGAAATGTATACAAGTCCCAAGTATACCTGCTAGGAACATGAATATTTCGCGCAATCAATGTCGGTAAAAAATTTGAAACTTAATATAAAACGAGGAGATATAGATACCAAGTCGGCTTTTCGGGCTGCCACGGACAAACTTAAGCAAAACTTTAATTTTATATATACCGATGGTTCAAAAAATGGTAAACGGGTTAGATTTTGTCTTTGTATTCCTGGTATTGGGTCTAGGTCCTCTTCAAGACTCCCTGGGGAGATGTGTATTTCAACAGTTGAGGTGGTGGCCATAAATGAAGGGTTAGCTGCAGAGAAAAAGAAACTTAACAACGTAATTATTTTTCGGACTCACTCAGTGCTATTCAAAAGCCTGTTAATACTAGGATAGATACTGCAAATGAGGATATCACTCTGGACACAAAAAAAATAGGATGTTTAAAGCTCATAATAACAATTGTAATATCTGGTTCCCAGGCCATTCAAATATTTATGATAACGAAGAAGCTAATAAACTGGCTAGAATTGGGAGAGATCTGAATATACCGAAAAATGTTAAACCGGATAAAGGGGAATGTCTCAATGCAATTAAAAAAGTAATATATAAAAAGGTTGATAATAAATGGAAAAAGAGCTGTCAATTTTAAGGTAAACATTATTCTCAAATAAGTGAATCCTTCCCTTTTTCCAAATGGCTTTTGAAATTTCCGTTTATAGATAGACGTCACATTACAACTATTATTAGAATGCGTACGAACCATTGTTTAACTAGAGAGCATCTGTGTAAAATTGGTATACGTAACGATTTAGATGCAATTAAATCGATCACAGATCGTTAGAAACATCGTTAAAATAGCTTTCGACCTGGCAATATTTCTGGGCTTCGTAAATTCAATAAGAAATATTAATTATTATGCAGTTTTGCGACATATATCGTAAACCGCTTGGCTCACAACGACCCTCGATGAGGTATGTGAACTGAGGAGCACGGGGGCCTTGGCTTAATTGCCTGTATCAAGTGGATGGGGACCACCATAAAAGCATCCCAATCCCAAGGTTTTGTCGGAGCCAAAGGAATAGATGGCTGAGGCATTCAGCCGATAGCCACAAAACTCGGGGTACCGGGTACACCCCGTTTTATTTTGCCTTCTGGCCAAGTGGAGACTGACACACACAGCGGGGTCGATATTGACTGGGACCTATATAAAGAGGCCAAGTGACAGTAGAAAAAGAGCTGACAGGCTCGCGACGGAGCGCCTGGAGGGCGTACTGCTGAGGGGTGTCTCGAGCCCCGACCGGTGCCAGGCTCTGAAACGTGCTATCAAGGGACTCACTTGTGAAATTGGGCAGTGTCCGTAATCCATGTTGAGGCTATGCTTCGACACCAGCGAATACTCTACACCAGCTACTGGCCACACACTTCCCAGGGTCAACGGGCGAGAGTCTGGGAGGTGGAGTTAGGACAGTGTTCAGCAAAGCTGACTATGGTACTACCAAAAAGATGGCCACCTACAATAGACTAAGGTGAGACCTTTCCCGGCGATGTTTAGCATGCTGCTGATGCATCTTTTCAGAGCGTCCCAATGCAATCACACAGGTGTGTCCGGGAGCCTTGACGGCACAGCAGAGTGTTGTTTATTCCCAAAGCGGGAAGGAACGACTACACCGATACGAAATTGTACCGGCCCATCTGTCCCTTTATCTTCTTCATAGACACTGGAGAGGCTGGCGGACTGATATCTCAGGGAGTGGGTGGCCCTAAGGGCTCCTCTGAGCCCGGAATGTCAATGGCTGCATGTCGAACATGCAGGTCAGTGGACTCGGCATTCCACCACCTGGTATTCAGGCTGGAGGAGGGGCTGGGACGCGGACGGCTATTTGTGTGTTTGCGGATATCGAAGAAGGTTTCAATAACAGAGTCGTGGGCTCGATCGCATCCTGAGAGTAGAGCATGGGGTCTATGTAAAAGCATATGCAGATGTTCTGAATATGGCACAAGGTACTGAGGTGGTAATATTGCAGAGGCTTCTGGAGGAAGCTTTAACAAGGTTCTCGCAGTGGTGTAGGGATGATGAACTTAGGGCGAATCCCAACAAGGAAAGATGGTGGTATCTTTACCAGGAAAAGGAAGCTGGAGGTCTCTCTCAATATCATGTTGGAAGGAACCCCTCTTGTGGCTAAGAAATGTGTCAAGTACCTTGGTGTCTGGTTGGACTCGAAACTGACCCTTCAGAAACACATTCGGCTAAAGACCACGGCAGTGTTGGGTGATATGTGGACTTGCTGTAGGGCGCTGGGGGCCTGGGAAATTGGGCCTTGAACTGTATTGTGGATCTATAGATTATTGCTTCGATGCTCATGTGCGGAGCGGTCGTTTGGTGGTCAGTAGCCATGAAAACGGCGTCCAGACTGGTGCTGAACAAACGACAGCATATTGCATGCCTCTGCATCACCGGGGTCATGAGCATGGCGCCCACAAAAGCCCTGGAGGCGCTGGTGGGTATGCCTCCGCCGGTGGACTGGGTTAGGCACGAGGCGGCTACTGCGGCCATGAGATTGGCTGATGCGGGGATGTGGAGGAACAATGGCTGTGTCTAACGCAATTCAGCCATTGAAGCCGCTGCATGATTTTGACGTTAGACACCTAGGCTGCATGCAGCTGCTTTTTAAAGCGGCTGCAAGAAAATCCAGCGAAATAATTTTCGCTGAATGCTGCCGACAGCGTTTCAGCGCTACCGAATTGTAAGTTATATACGGGTTTGTTGTTTGTTTTATTTTCGATTGTGATATTCTGCAAGCAAAATTGACCTGCCAAAAAAAGAGGAAGGTGGCAAGAGCTGATCCAGTGTGAAAAAACTGTTTTACGTTCTTCCCTGTGCTTTCAAGGTTTATGGATGTTGTTTTGCCCATTTCCATGCAAATTCCAATTACGTTGTGGTCGGCAGTGCTTGATAAATTAGATACTTCATGAGTTACGGAGTTATATAACTGAAGATGTATCTTTCGTAAATAATTCCAAAATAAAATCGTTCATACCAAGAAATTGGTCAATTATTATTTTGTTTTGTTTGTACACAGTACAAATAAATTATGACAGTCGGTCGGACACTCCGCTCCACCTCAAAAGCCGTCTAAGAGAATCGAAAGCGCTGAATGCAGCGCTTTAAATTGTGTGCTTTATCGCTGAATTGCGTTAGACACAAGCATTGGCTCTTACCATGGCCACTGCGATCTATAGTGGGCGGGTCTGGGGGGGGGGGGGGGGCTAATCATTGTTGGTAGGCCAGGCGACGTCATGGTCCCGGAGATTTTCAAAAGTGCGTTTGTTTTCTGTATTTTCGTCACAATTTTTCAGATTTTTCTTCCTTCGTATTTTATGGTGATTGGAAGGTGATTAATAGTTTTGATCCAACTCCTGCACATTATAGTCACTCGCTAGTAGATCTGAAGTATACCGTTATCGTTTACTAGACCGCATTTACGGTTTACTAGACCGCGTTTACTTCTAAAAGCATACATTGGCCTCTCAATTTTTGATTAACAGAATCTGCAATTTGGATTGAATTTCAACATTGAAGGCTTATTCTAGGTGTAAGGTTATCAAATACGCTTGACATGCTAGCAAAGATTGTTTCGTTATTTTTAATAGCTTCTCTAAATAGTTAGACGCTGCTAGTGTACGTAACGTCTTCTTGTCATTCGGAGCTCTAATTCCTCCTTTCTGCATGATAAAAGATCCCAAGCGAAATTGAGAATTTCTTCTAGGATATCGTAATGATCTTGTAATGTAGTTCTTTCAGTTGGTCCTGCCAGAAGAGGGTTACTATGTTTTTGAGTGACTTATCCAAAAGTTGTGAATTGAAAATTCCGACTTTAGAAAAATAATAATTGATTTTGTCTTGTACAGATTCAAAAAGTGTTATTTACTTGAGTTAGGTGGTCAGTGTCTACATCATCATTTTAATCATCTGATAGAGATTTTTCTCCACTCGTTGATGGGCGGTTATGTGTCTCATCGATCTCATTGGAAACAAAAATAGAGCTTATTGATTAGAAATCAGAACATGCCTTAAAATGATTAATTTTGATACAGAATATAGTTGAGTAATTTGTTTGTGCATTGCACAAGGTTCTGGAAATATATGCTATTGGAGGATTCTTCTCTATGGGGCCTTGCGATAAAACGGCTTGAATGACAAATGCACTTGCTCAGTGGTCAAAGGGAAGGTTTCCTCAAAATTGGAGTACATTAGAATTGGGTTACGGACAAGTGCCATTTTTGATTTGTCAAAGGAAGATTTACAATCCGAATTGAAGTGGAAAGGACGTCCTTCTGTAGGAGTTTTGGTTTCGATATTTTCGCAAAATTAGGGATTAAGCGTTGATAATATCCCGCTAAGCCTAGAAAGTACTTAATTTAAGTTAACAATTGTTTGATTACTACTTATAACTGGATCGAATGGTTCAATAATTATTTCTGTAAAATCAATAGTTTTTTCTATCGCATTTGAATTGACAATAGAGGTTAAAAAATCACCGTGTTTATTTACTCTAACTATTACATTAGGTAACTAAACCCTATCTTTTTCCTCAGTGAAAAGCAAAGCGTCTGTATTAGCTAGACCACATTTTAGTTTAAAAACCTTCAATTAAAGGTCAAACAAAACGATCACTGAATGAGTTACACGACTTTCACTTAGAGCAATGGCTTGTTACTTGTTATTAAGAAAGCTTTTAAATGCCCAGAACCACGGAAATATGAAAGGTAGTTTTAGTTTAGATATTGAAAACAGTGTTGGTATAAATACCATCTGATACAATTTGGAAAATTTTAAGGACATGAAAAAGTTAAAAGAAACACATCCACTTAAATACATGTCAGTATTTAAAAGACAGAAATTTTGTCGTTAAGCGAACTGACTCAAAAAAGTTTAATTACGTTGCTTCGGATATGGCATTAGAACAAACAATAAACAAAAATTGCAAGAGGTCTGGGGGTATTATAGTAAGATTTACAAAAAATTAAGAAACTTTAAGTCGATGGCTAATTACTCGATATTTAATGGGTTAATACGCTAACAAGGTAGAAAATTTAATTATTAAGTTCAATAACTCAAATAAATCCTATGGATTATCGGAAAAGTCAGAGGGGAAGAGAATATTCAAAAAATGTTAACTTTAATAGCCTCCATCTTTGATACTGAAAACTTTACGAATGATCTAATACACATTGCTACTGGAAAAATCGCATCTGAAGTTGTATAACAAAGACTTTTAAATTTTAAATAAAAGGCATCCTTAAGCAATATGAAGTTTGTAGAAGATAGGCTGACGATTTACGGCGATATTAGTTTCTGGAAAGCCGTATCACGCGATCAAGTAAAAATTTTTACCTTTAACAACGTTAGCTATAACAAAGGTGAAAAGCAACATTTTATCAATCCAGAATTTATGTTTCGCAGAATCGTTAGTGCTGCTCACTATAAGAATCTTAATTTTATCAACATTCTCTCTTACGATTTAGCTAACAAACTTTTTCAGATATTTTGTATGAGCCATCAAAAGCGATCGAATCATATTTTATCGACGGAAAGGTGCTTCTCCAGGATATAAATGAAAAAGCATGTAAAACGTTTGACAATATTGCCGATACTGTGTTGAAGAAACTATTGTTAATATTAAAGGAAAATGAAAGATGACACAAAATAACGCTTATATTTGATAGATATGACATCGAGTACAACAGGAGTAGAAATACAGGATGGCTCTATAAACGTTCCACATTATCGAAATTTTTTAAAGTCTACGACGAACAAAATGTCATTAATAAAGTTTGTAATACAGCATCTGATTGCTTTCGCAGGAAAACTACCTGCAGAGAAAGAAGTAATTGTTGCAGAAGTTCTTCAAGATGGAAATTCGTGTGTAAAGGTATAAAAGTTAACATGGCCAATCAATGCAAAAGTGTAAATATAATCTATATAATTTTTATTTTAGATATTAAATTATGCGAATATTGAAGATCCTGGGTTACGGTGCAATCATGAAGAGGAAGACACTAAGTTGATCTTTAACCTTCTTAACGAAAATTATTCGACATCTGAAATTATGATTAAATCTGATGTCACTGATGTTTTCATATTGTTACTTTATTATTATTGGATTAACGAAATGCTAAAATCAAAGAAGTATATATGGAAAAGGGTCACAGCACAAAAATTAAAAAAAAAGATGTACTGCAGTGCATGCGATTGCAAATACCTTGGGAAAAAAATATATGGTTTGCCAGCTCCCCATGCTTTGACGGGCTGTGACACAACGGGTTCTTTTATAAAATTGGTAAAATTCTGCTTGGACCATTTAATTTCGCAATATTAATAAAATTAATTGGATGCATTTGGAAAGGTTTCGTTAAGCTAAAGCTTATAAAACGCAAGAAAATTTGTCTGGTACTTATGTCGCAAAAAAAAAACTGTCAGAACCTTATTGAAATTAGGTTGAAATTGACACAAACAGGTCAGCAAAGGAGATTCCGCCAACTGAAGATGCATTTTGTCTAGATGTTCAAAGGTAATAACTATATTAAGGGTACATTTTTTAATCCTCTAATTTACATATTTTCTCTTTAAGGTGGTCCTACGAATATTGGTTGAATGCGAGAAACCAATATGCTTGTGCCAAAATTTTCAAACAAAGCACTTGTTCCCGATGATATTAGAGCTTTAATAAATCTTTTTTGCAATCTGGTAGAAGAAGGTGTACCAATATCCGAGATGATCGTTTTATAACATTAAATATATTATGAGATAGAACCACTACTGCTACAATGACCAGAGGTCGAACGTGAGCTGAGCTGTAAATGAAATAACAACCATTAAGAAGGCGATTAAGAGAATATGGCTTGCGTTCTAGAAGACCCGCAACTGGCCCAGAATTGCATAGAAACTATAGACCAGCACGCTTTCAATTTGCCACAGAGTATCAAAATGATTGGAGTAGTGTTTTATTTTCTGACGAGTTTAGGTTTTGTTTAAAGTCTCCTGATGGCTGTCTAAGATAAAAAGTGTAAATACTGTAAATCGAATGTAGAAAGCGCCGTAAGCGACGCTCTTGCTACAAAAGATGAGGAAATTAACAGCCTCAAATCGCAAATAGGCACATCCGAAGATAAAAACGGGAGTGAGAGTGCAATCCTGCAAGAATTCCAGGCAAAAATTGATGCCTTGGAAAATACGATAGCTCGATCAGTGGCGCCGAAAAATGGCGCGAACACCAAAGAAATACTACTTGAAAAAGAAGTGGAGTGTCTTTAACGTGAATATGACATCTCCAAGAAGTTACTGGCATGGATAGAATACACAGTCGATCTTCAGAAATCCATAATTTCAACGTACGAAGAAAAATATGGTAAGCAAATCAGCTGACTTACAGAAATTACCGCTTGTGACGTCACCACAACCTGTCATCATAATCGAGGACGAGGAAGGAAAAGCATCGGCTGCAAACAACGTTCCCAAATTACGCGCGGAGACCTGGCCAACGAAAATAAAATTTCAGAATCCGGCTGCCGCCCCTGGTACGTCAAACGCACCAAAATTGACAGCACCGGCGACCATAGCCTCAAGGGCCGTCCTAGAAGACCAGTCACCCAATATATTTCAAAATATCCAACAATTGGGTTCAGTGCAAGACAATGAGGAAGAGACATGGGAGACATACCGAACCAGAAGGCGAAGAAGGTGCATGGTTGGTGGAAATGAAAACGAAACCACCATACACGCAGTCCCCAAAGTCGACTCGCTCCATGTGTCAAGACTGAACCCAAATACAAAGCCTGCAGATCTTCAAAAAATGCTAGCTACGCATTTTCCAGAGGTGACTTGTGAAGAGCACCCATCCAAACAGCCTGCGCTATATGCATCAATGAAGGTTACCATCATGCAGGACAACTTTCGCAATGCTTGGAGAAAGGAAATATGACCCAGGGGGGCACTTGTCTCTAAGTTTTTTGTGAGGAGGAGGAAACTGTCGCAGACAGAGGAGACAGTTCCTCAGAAAACATGAGATCAAATAAACCTGCAATTGAAAGCAAGTATGGCCAAGTTTACTATCAA
>MU186441.1:71729-90446 GCA_016904865.1 Pissodes strobi
ACTCAAATTTTCTTGGGGTTTAGCCCTTCTTATAGGGTAAGATTAAAACAACATGAAAACTATTTCATGTGTTTAATAACGTGACATTTCGGTCGGAATATCCTAGCCTTTTTCAAAACTAGAAACAAACGAAACAAATTGTTGGCAAACATAGTAGAAGCAAGATTCTTTGATTGTTAGTGGAGAAACATTTATATAAATAGTGAAAAATAGAAATGTTTCCTTACCGCTAATTATCACAATAATATACGAACATTTGTAGAAAGACACACGTCACATTTAAAATTCAGTCAAAGAAATAAAAGAACTAAAAATTATTACTATAACAGAAAATACAAGTACATATGATTCCAATTTTTGCCAGGACCTGCATAGCAACTTCACATATCGGACATTGGATTTAAATTATTTTGATACGAGATTAACAGTTCTCACTAAAAAATCCCTTCTTATCATTCATATTTTGTTTTTGTTATTGGGTTATTGATATATAGGAGAAATAATTTTACGAAATGGCTAGCAATTTAACAGTGGATGCATTAATTATTTAATTTGAAAATTTAGTCGCAGATTAAGTTATGATATATCTTTCTCAAAACACTTCAGTAAAATTATCTTACTGAAGTATTTTGTATGTTTTGTATGTTTTGTATGTTTTATATATATTTTTTTTTTTTTTTATGGCAGTGGCACACACACTAAAGGTAGATCCTATGGCGCTCGACGAGCGGTGTGTGTGCGAAGATGTTGATTGACACGGTTCTTGAATATTTGTAGGTTGTAATTAGTGGGAAACAGATGTCCTGGAAGTGAGTTCCACAGTGATGCAGTGCGCCAGATAAAGGAGTTCTGGTAAAGCGATGTTCTAGGTGTTTCTAGTTGTACGACGAACTGGTGCGCTCCTGCCGTCTGTCGGGACTGCCTGACAGGAGTTGCCAGGGGCGGGATTATGCGGGTCAAATCCTGGGAACATCTGCCGTGAAAGTATCTGTAAAACAGAGACATCTCGGCCACATGTCTGCGATGTTCCAGACTATCCAGATTCCGGGTCAACTCCGGATCGCCGACGAGACGCACAGCCCTCTTCTGAATGGAATCCAGCAGCTTTAGGGTATGCTTTGGTGCGGCACCCCAGATATGTGATCAATATTCTAAGCACGGTCTTATTTGCGATTTGTACAGCAAGCGCACCAAGCTTCTGGGAGGCTGATTTTGCGATGTTAGCAACATGGTCATGCCATGACATATTGCTGTTGACCGAGACACCCAGCAGCCTGATTGACGAGGATGAAGGAATGGTCGATCCTGCCATAATGATGTCAGGGCCGGCTGTATTGGCCCTCTTAGTAAACGTTGCGGCTTGGGTCTTTGCTGCATTGAACTGGACCAAATTTCGGTCGCCCCAAGTTTGAACTTTCTCCAGGTCTTGATTAATTGCTGTAATCTGCTCCTGTCTGCGGTGATGAGTCTCAGTCGCTGGTAAGGGTTTTTCTGATCTAAAGTGGGAGACAAGGGTACTGTCATCTGCAAAACTGTAAACAGGATTTTTCGTTTCGATCAGCAGGTCATTAATATAGATGAGGAACAGAGTTGGTGAAAGTATTGCGCCCTGAGGCACGCCCGCGTTGATGGTGAATGTGTCCGAGATGTGTCCATCGACTGCAACATGTAGGGATCGGTTCTTAAGGAAACTGGCCAGCCAGCTGGCAGTGAGAGGCGGGCAGTCCCAAGGACGGCAGTTTGTTGAGCAGTCCGTCATGCCATACTCTGTCGAATGCCTTTGAAATATCCAACGCAATCGCTCGAGACTCTCCGTAGTTTTCAATTGCCCTACTCCATATATGAGTGACATAGGCCAATATATCTCCTGTCGATCTCTCTTTGCGAAAGCCGTATTGATTATCGCTGATTATTCTGTTGCTCTCGAGGTACTTGAGTAGTTGCTGGTTGACTACACGTTCCATGACTTTGGAGATTATTGGAAGCAAGGCAATCGGGCGATAGTTTGAGGGCGTGGTTTTCTTGCCTTTTTTGGAACAGGTTGCACTCGAGCGACTTTCCAAGAGGATGGGTAAATCCCTTTTCTGTAAGAAAGAGAAAAAAGCCTGGAAAAAACAGGTGTTAGTTCGTTGGCGCAGTTCTTTAGCACGATGGCAGGTATTCCGTCCGGTCCTGATGCCTTTTGGCAGTTCTTTAAGGGTTTTGCGAATATCACGATGAGAAAACTTGACTTCTGCCATGGTGGTGTTGATGTTCGGTATAGTGGGGAGAGTCTTGCTTTGGGGCACGTCTAAGGTAGAGTGCGATGAAAACATTTTGGCGAGCATGTTTGCTTTTTCTTTGGCTATAGTCGCCGTGATGCCACGTTCGTCCGTCAAAGGTGGGAGAGACGTTTTTGTAAAGTTGTTACTTACTGCCTTTGCTACCGACCAGAAATTCCTGGAGCCACTGGGGCATTGCAAAAGTTTATTCCTGATCCTTTGATTGTGTTTGTCCTTAGTTTCGTCGATCACAAGCTTGCACTCGTTTCTCGCTTCGATAAAATAATTGCGATTTTCAGCGGTCTGATTTTGCTGCCAGTACTTATAGGCTTGCTGTTTCCTTCCTACAGCTCTTTCGCATCTTTTGTCGAACCAGGGCTTTCCTTTTGATGGTAACTTGATGGAATTTGGGATGTATGCTTCCATTCCTGAGGAGATTACTTGCATGATCTCTTCGCAGCAGTCTGACGGGTCGTCAGTGGCAAAGCAGACGTCGAGCCAAGGAAAATCTAGGTAAAACTGCCTCAGATCGTCCCAGTTTGCAGAATTGTAATGCCAGATTTTGCGAGGCAATGGTGGATCCTTCTGTATGAGTGGCAATTCACAAACCGTTGTAATAAGTTTGTGGTCAGAGGTACCTAATGGCGGACCAACTGTAACCTTGTACTGGTCAGGATTGGTGGTCAGAAAAAGATCCAGGAGGGCGGCGAATTCGCCCCTCTCTGAGATTCGAGTTGGTTCGTCTACAAGTTGAGTAAGCCCGCAGCTGATGGCAAATGCTTCAGCCTCTCTACCTTCGTTGTCGGTCTTGTTGTGATGTTTGAGCCAGTTGGTGTTGTGGGCATTGAAGTCTCCCAGAACGATTATTTCTGAACTGGGGTGATCGACCTGTATTGAGTCAAACGTGGTAGCTAGTGTTGAGAAAAAGTTTTGGTAGGCTCTATCGCTCGGAGGGCGATAGAGACAACATATAAACTTGGTTAATCCCTTGGCGGTGACTTGAGCCACATGACGTCAAGGTTGTTCGGTTCGAGTGTTTCCTCGCGGTGACATGAAAGGTCGCTTCGGACAAAAAGGCATATTCCGAACTTATATCTAAATCGGGTATGTAAGTCGTAACCAGGATAGAGGTAGTTCACTGTTGTTGTTGTAGAACATACTTGTGTTTCTGTAAGGGCTAATATGTGTGGTCTATTTGCTTGTAGATGTTGGTGTACCGAATTTATGTTTGTATTTAGGCCTCTTATGTTGCAGAAATCTATATGGCATATATATATTATATAAATAAATAAGTCTTGTTTCTTGGTCTATATATTATATAAATATAAAAAATATAAAAGAGGAAGCAAGGTTCTTTTCCGGAAGACCATAAAATTCATAATTGATTTTCAATTAGGTCCGCGAAGGTGCCACCTGCGACCGGTTTCTACTTTTGAAGACTCGTGAGACAGACTGTCACGCACACTTCCCGGGTGAAATTCAAAAAGAAGTCTCCATATGAATTATTGTTGCTGCATTTCTTGAGATTTTTGATAGTTCTAGCAGCATATCTGCAGATCCACCGATGCGATTTAACATCTCGCCGCTGATATACTAATCAAAAACTGTCATGCCTCAATTTCAGTTAATGTTAATAATACTTGCTATTTTTGTCAAGATGAAAGATTGGACACTTTAAAATTTAGCTGATAAATAACATAACATAACCCATTTATTTTTTTTAAATACATAATATACACAGTATTCGGTAATTATATGGCATAATATAGAGAGCGTATAGGGGAGGTCAAAATAACCCTAATTTGTCATAGGAAAATATCCTAAAGTGCCCCTTAATGGAGGTAAAGAGCACCAAAGGAGTACCCAGCGAGTTACATTTCGTTTGTAAATTTTGAGCCGACTTGTATAATTTAATAAAATTTGAATATTTTATGTAGGCTATATGGATTCATAAAATCATAACACCGGAGATGTTCTACATCATCAGGGAAGTCAGACACGGACTTGCCACCTTACCTGTTGTGCCAAAATTTTTCACAGAGATGAAAACTCACTTTTCAATACTCTGGTGTACTCTACATTTGTTTTCATAAAATTCGCCGTTTTCGAAAACATTCAGTTTATGTACACGTTATTGAAGTAATAATTCAGAATACTACAGTAAAACACCAGTCGTGTTTATTTCGTTAACAATTTGACAACACCTTTCAAAATTTTCTGATTGATTGAGTATACAGGACTCAGGTAACGTGGCCTCATTCCAATAGCAAATATGCTGACATATTGTGTCTAATTTATGAACAAGCATTCGGTAATTGTGTAGATTGAAGAAGAATTTATTCAGATACATTTCCAAATCGACATTTACCGCACCGAAGAACTTTAAGAATTGAAAAAAAAATGCTAAAAGTAGCTAATATTCTGCTAATCCATTTTAGGAAGTTTGTGTGACATCGTGGTTGAAAAGAACCTCCAAGAACAAGGAACCCTCAGTTATAGGAGGAAATTCTAGATGAAATTGCTGAAAATCTCTAATAGTGTAAGATAGTTATTGGTCCAATATCATGCGACAAAGAAGGTTGTTCACGAGACCCTTCAAGAACATGTGCATCCTTATCAAGTCCAAAAGTTCAATATTTAATTCTAATTATCCTGCAAGAGTCAATTACACATATTGAGTTTTGCAACAACTTAGGCAAAATTCAAATTGTATTAGTTTTGTTTTGTTCATACACGAAGCCTGTTTCACTCGAAATGCAGTAACAAATAGCCATAGTTTGCATGTTAATATGAAGACAATCCTCATGCAATAGTACAGACACAACATCAACAAATGTTCATGGTTATCATGTGAGCGGGAATTATTGGGAATCATCTTATTTGACCGTTCTTTTTTGAAGACAGATTAAATGGTGTCATGTATTTGCAAATCTTACATCAGCATTTAAACGGATTATTAGAAAATATGCCCTTAGAAATTAGAAATCAAATATGGCCTATGCAGGACATTTCAGCAATTTAGTTCGTCAGCACTTATCAAATGCTTTTGGTTATCGATGGTTAGGTCGAGGTGGGCCCATTTTATAGCCACCGAGGTCGATAACATGACTCCATTGGTTTTCTTTTTATGAAACAATTTAAAGAGGCTTGCATATTTGCGGCCAGTTCACTCCAGGGAAGACTTAATAGAAATAATAACACACCATTGCAATTAAATTTGAGATAATCTTGGAATGTTGGGTCAAGTACAACAGGGCGTCCATTCCAAAAATATATTTAGCATACTTGCGTTTAAGTGATTTCCGAAGTGTCAGGAAGGTTCAGTTTCAAGTGCTTCTTATGATTTAACTTTTACTGTTTGTTAAGCTATCGTCGAACCCTTTCAATGGTTCTTTTATGCGGTACATCTCGATTTGGAAATGTATCAGAATAAATTCTTCTTGCCTCCATGTAATCACCGAGTGCTTATCTATAAATTCGATGCATGTCAGATTATCCCATATACTTACCGGACTCCCTGTATAATTATTAATCTATAACAGGTTGGAAAAACCTAACATCACAAGAATTATTTTGCTTAAAATACAATACAAAAATTATACCCTAGTCATAAACGACATGCCAAATTGAAAACCTAGCAGATTGCTGAAACTTTGTAGTGTTTTGGGAGTTATATTTTCACATTAAACATATTTATTTATGAATTTAAGTTTCGAAAACGGGGGCAAATTACCAAAGCCCTATTTTTCAGAAACGAAAATGTACTATAATAGCTACAAGATATGTTCAAACAAAGGAGTACCTGTTAGTATCGTCGGATATTTCATTTTCAGGGTTGCCAATTTTTTTTTTTTAATATGTAATTGGGAAGAGATGCGTGAAAACTGGAGAAGGGGATTAATTGAGAAATAGGTGCGATATTAGTCTTTGATTCCAATGGCGGGTAGGTTACATTGTCTTTTCTCATGTTCAATATGGTGTAAACAGCGACGTTTTAAATTCACAATACCTCAATATATGTCGCCTTCAAGGGTATGGGGCTAAAATCTAGTTTTGAATTGACTTTTAAAGTAATCGCATTGTACTCAAGGGTGGAGCAGATTGCTTTTTGAAACCATGCCCACACGGGAAACTTAACGCATATCTTTAATTTCTTTTGGGGCATAGTAGTAGAAGAATAATACTTATCCCAGTCCTACACAGTCCGCTACTAACATCATATGACCTTGAGGTCGGGCCCACCCACTTGACCTTGGCTTCCTCCACTCTTCCCTGATGCCATATAACTTTGAGCTGGGTTACTCTATTCTCACCCTCTATACCAGTTCCCTCATGACGTCATATTACATTGAGCTAGACGCCTTGGGCCAGTGGTTTTCACCTTGCGAATATTTGATGGGTGGGGGAAGTTCAGCTGTGGTTATAAGGAAGTTTGTGTTGAATACAAAACACATTCAGTACAGCAAACGTGTCGACACATTTAATTTGAGTTAAAGAAAATCATAATTTTAAATAATTAGAAAAATAATACTTTAATTCGAATGAAATATTTAACTGCATTAAATTTTGTTTCATTTGTTAAGAACTACCCGACGTATACTTAATATATTAAGTAGAACGTAAACCCTACGCAAATCCAACATATACTTCTGGTATATGTAACACATAATATACGGAAACTTATAATTATACTGCATAACAAGTCTTAAAAGTGAGCTTCTAACCTCTAGTTTGTCTGCAGCATTTAATTAAAAAAGTTAAATTTAATTTGAATTAATTATTTAACCGCTACTTTTGTTTCATTTATAATATATACCCTACCTAGATCACCTTTAGGAATTCAATTCAGTATAAATTTAAAAATAGAATCTGTTAAAAGCGCAAATGGCTGATTTGGGCTCTCATGAAGTAATGCAAATAGTAGCACTAGAGCTACCTGCACAGAAAAAATCTGGAAAAAAAATCTTAATAAATATTTACTTGTTTTTTTATATTTCCTTTAAATAAAAACTACTTAGATTAAATAAAATTTCGTCAATTTAAATAATTGGGCGAATTTGATTTTTGTTGGTTAGTTATTTGCCTTGTGATAGCAATATTTTTTTTTCCTTATTAAACACATATTTATTTGCTTTAAATCTTTAAAGATACGAAACCTCTCCATTATTTAAAACATATAAGGGTTGCTTTAAATTAAGGATTGTGAATATTGGATCAAATATTACAGCTTTATCCGAGTCTCGAACAGCTGGGTAGCTGTTGCGCGGCCGCGTCGACAATGTACGCTCCCGCTCCTCCAGTCCCCGTCACGCGTCCTCAGTCCCCCTGTTTCATTTCTGCTGTCGTCCTATACAGAGATTTTATAGGGTGTATTTTTTTAAAATATTTGTGATGGAAAATTCGTTAATTAAGTGGGGCTTGGGTCATTTGTGCCCTCATTTCAAGGTAAGTTACCTATGATGGGGTTTGGAACCTTCGGCAAAACGCACTAAATCAGAGTTTTATCCACAATACCGAAACAGATTTTTGGACTCGACGCGCGACTCTCTCACCATGTTAGCATCATCAGGAGATGATTAAAACTCAGTTTTTATTTATTTTATTTACTGTGGACAACTATTCCCGAGACTATTCCTCTCATGAATTTGATGATTAAAAGTTAAGTGTACTGACATACCTTTTACAAATCTATGGGTTAGATAGGCCGTACCTCTATCTATCTATTTTGGAATCTTTACCAATTAAAAAGCGCTAAGACATATATAGTTTATTTCAGCTAAAGATCAAAAAGTAATGAGGTTAAGTAGCTCAGTCGATTCAAAATTTTCCTAATTATTTACACCTAAACTGGGGTCTGGAACCTTCGATAAAATGTTCTACAACACAGTTTCAGCCACAAATCCGATACAAAATTGTTGCCCTCAAAAATTAGGTTTCAGCATTTTGGATGAAACTGTGTTGTAGTAATTATTTACAATTTGAACTGGGCGCTGTACTTTCATCAACTCTGTTCCTAATCTTATTAATGACCTGCTGACCGAAACCAATAATCCTGTTTATAGTTTTGCAGATGACAGTACCTTGTCTCCCAATTTAGATAAGAAAAACCTTTACCAGCAACTGAGACTTATCATCGCAGACAGGGGCAGATTACAACAATTAATCAAGATCTGGAGAAAGTTCGAGCCCAGGGCGATAGGAATTTGGTCCAGTTCAATGCAGGAAAAATTCAAGCAGCCACGTTTACCAAGAACGCCAATACGGCGGGCCCTGATATCATTATGGCAGGATGGACCTGTCTGTCCTTCATCCTCGTCAATCGAACTACTGGGTGTCTTGGTCAACAGCAATATGTCCTGGCATGACCACGTCGCTAATATCGTAAAATCAGCCTCGCAGAAGCTTGGTGGCCTATTTGGCAACAAAAAACTGTATACACCGCATCAGCTGCCCTTGCTCTACAAAGCGCAAATAAGACCCTGCTTAGATTCTTTTCTCACACATCTGAGGTGCCGCACCTAAGCACACCCTAAAACTGCTGGATTCCATTCAGAACCATTCCTTCATCCTCGCCAATCGGAATGCTAGGTGTCTCGGTCAACAGCAATATGTCATGGCATGACATGACTCGTCGTCGACCCGGAGTTGACCCGGGATCTGGATATTTTGGAACACCGCAGACATGTGGCCGAGATATCCTTGTTTTACCGATATTTTCACGGAAAATGTTCCGAGGATTTGACCCGTATCATATCGCCCCCAGCAACGGTTTTCAGACAGTCGCGACGGATGGCAAGAGCGCACGTGTTCGTTTTACAAGTGGAAACCCCAAGAACGTCGCTTTACAAGGACTCATTTGTCCGGCGCACTGCATTGCTGTGGAACTCACTCCCAGGACATCTGTTTCCCCCTAATTAGAACCTACATCTATTCAAGAACCGTGTCAATTATCATCTTCGCACACAAATTAATCAATTGTGTTTTTATCAGATTGTATTTTTAAATTTAAACTAAAATTTATATCTAAAGGTGGCGTAGATAGGATATATATTATAAATGAAGCAGAAGTAGGGCAGTTAAATATTTCATTCACATTAAATTTTATTTTCCTAATTAGATATTGCAGACAAACTAAAGGTTAGAAGCTCACTTGATAGACTACGCTAAGTTGCGAGAATTATATGTTAGGCATGCTTTACGTACGGTTTGCGTTTAAGTATACGGCGGGTATGTTCTTTATAAATAAATAAAAAAGTAACGCAGTTAAATATTTCATTGTGTTTTCTATTGAATACAAAATACAAGATTCTTTATAGCCGTAGCAGATCTCCCTCCATTCATTAAATATTCTTAAGGGCATTGTGCCGAGTAGCCTATCTCAAGGTTATACCAGAGTACAAATAATATCGAGTAGAGTCACTCAGCAAAATCGTTTTGATATTTTTGCATCAAACGCAAAAACCGTCCCACACCTGCAGCACTCTATAAATCAGCGAGCAGTCTGCCGGGAGAGATTGGAAAAGTATTCGCTGATGCAAAATTATTTCCTCGATTATTATTTCAACGCGAACCGACAGTACATAATCTCAAGACGTTTGCACACTGACTAGATTGTCCTGCGTAGCCGAGCCACCGCAGGTCACGAACCAGATTGATCCGGATCCGCTCCAACGCCAAACACTGTCGGCGAAATTGGAAATTTGTCTCCAGTGAACCTACGGTATATTTATTTATACGATGTAAGAGATGTGAGAGTGGGGTAGTTCACTTCAAGGTAATATGACGTTATGAGTGGACTGGTAGCGAGGGTACGAGTGGAGGCCCAGCTCCAGGTTTTATGGCGTCAGGGAAGAATGGAAGAAGCCAAGGTCAAGTAGGTCCCAACTCAAGGTCATATGACGTCAAGGGTGGGCTGGTGAGGGGATTGGGAGATACTAGTATTCTTCACTACTGAGCTTCTTCAATTTTTAGGATCAATAGGGCGCTTATAATTGGATTTGGCTAAAAATATTAGGTGCGATCCGTGTGACCAAAATTTATTTTTCGGCGATCATAGTTGAGTCGAAGGGTTAGCGAAGAACATTTAGGATGAAGTGTTGATTCCATTGACAGAGATTTTTGTTTATGACAATAAGTTGTATATAGTTTTATCATGGACATTATGTAAGAAAGATAATGTTTTTTTTTAATTATCTAACTTATCAATTAGCAAAATTGATAAGAGCATTAAATAGGGTAAGAGATGATTGGATAGGTTAGGATAGGACTTTCTCCGGTCTCGATACCAGATGCAAATTACACCAGTGGCCCTAATGAAGCTAAAAAACGTAAAATGACTTCATGTTTCGAGGACAAATCTTCCTCCGTTGTCAAAAACGGTAAACCCAAAAATGAAAATTAAAATGTTTGGAATAGTTAACATTAAAAAGTTCGTGTACTTTGTCGAGTTTCAACGTGATTTTTACAAGTGCATTGTAATAAGAACATTTCTTGTGATAACTGGTTCGCTTAATTTGCGTCATATTGAAGTGTTATCAGGTAAATAATTGTGATTTTAAAGTGCTGTATATGCATAAAGAACTATTCTGTTTTGAGAAAAAAATTGACGATTTTCTTTTAATTAATTAGTTCATAGTTAGGCGTCATGAAACTTAGTTTCAAAGAGTATGATGTGATATCACGTAGAAATTAATGTATACATATTTTACTTTTCTCCTAGTTGTTAATGTTCTGTATTATATTTCATAACTCAAAAATGGCCAATTTTGAATTAACAAAGATTAAGAAATCAATTAAATAATATTCTTGATGAAGATCTAGTTCATTTTATGTGGTACACCCGTACTGTAACGTTTACAAAAATACATACAGTGGATTAAAATATATACTTATAAATTCACAGTTTATATATTTATAAATTCACTATTTGAAAAACCGAATATTCCGTTAGATTGCAGTTTAAAATTCTAAAAGTTATAATATTATGAAAATAAAATCATTTTCAGTTATGCTCTAATACGAAATTATTATTTTTCGTGGAGTCGCGAAGAAAAACGCCAGTAAGAATTTTTAATATATCTCCTAATTTAATAAAAAAAGTCAAGGGCTCCTTTTATCATCTGTCCTTCTAAAGCTGAATTAAATCGTACATAACTTCACGTTATATTCGAGTTCCTCGTTTTCCAAGAATTTCTCACATATTTAGTAGGTATAGTTTTAAATTGATCTGTTCTAGATTTTGATGTGTTTGCTAAATTAAATAAATGAAGTTTCTAAAAATGTCAGCAATAGCGAAAACAATAACTGACTAAATAATACGGAAAATATGCAATTGAATTTATACAGGGTGTCCCATAACTTATCCGCCATAGAGCAACAGAGGTGGCACTAGAGATCAAAATAAGAAGATTTGTTTAATAAATATGGTGATAAATGTTAGCCGTTAAAAAGATACAGAGTGTTGAAAGTGAAACTTACTGTTCGAAAAATTGCAATAATAATGAAACGGACAAAGATATCATATTCAAAATTAGTGTACTGGCGTTTTCAAAGGTGAGAAATCCGAATTCGTTATTAGTTTGAACCTGGGTTCTAGGGGGCGCTTGCTACATATTTAATGATGAATTAAATTTTTTATATTTTGTTGCTTTGTAAAGCTGAGACTGTTTTGACTCCACAATAGAAAAGATTGCCCATTTGTGCGTAAAATATGTACTTTTGATCAAAATTGATTTCTCAAGCCGTTTACGAGAAATTCGACTTTGAGTATTCCATTGTACATCTTAACAATGGATGAAAAACGCCCATCTCACAAAGAGTGTCATGGTTGACAACACAATAAGTGGCGATGATAATTGTTATTGTTATTAATCTCTTATTGGGTTGATATTCAAGTTGGTATCAATAATTATTAAATATGTCTAAGCTTAATCAGTTTTCTAACCTTGATTTAAGAGATATGCTCTGCGTTTATGCGCAAGAAGATTTTAGTAGACGCGCTGCAGTTAGGAGATACGTAGGGCTCTACCCACCCAGAAACATTCCAGATCGAAAAAAATTTCAAGAATTTTCAACCAGTTAGGCGAAACAGGATCGTTTTATAATAAAATCCTGGTGGGCGCCCCAAAACAATAACGGTAGTACAGGAAGATGACATTTTGGTTCGTATCGCGGAAAATCCTGAGCTGAGGCACTAGGCGTTTGGAAGCAGCTACGCGAATAAGTAAATCTACCGTTTCAAGAGTTGTTCGTCCAGAGAAGTTGTTTCCCTACCATTTTACACGTGTACAAAATTCGTTGCCAGAAGATTTGCCAGCAGCTAGATTAGAATTTTGCCAAAAAGGCCCTATGTTCCTGAAAAAGATATTGTTTACCGACGAATCAACGTTTACCAGACGCGGAGTTTTTAACTGGAGAACGTCCGGGAAAATCCATATCTACCTAGAGAAAGACACTTCCAACATCGACATCAATATTTGGTTAGGCATTATTGATAATTTTATAATCGGACCATTTGAGCTCCCGCAAATATATCAATATTTGCAGTTTTTAGAAAACGATTTAATTGATTTCGATGGTATACCTTTAAACACAAGATCAGGCATGTGGTTTATGCAGGATGGGGCGCCCTCACATTTTCGATTTACAGTGCGAAATTACTTAAATAAACGTTTCCCACGTCAATGGACTGGACGCGGTAGTGAATTTCCTTGGCCACCCCGCAGCCACGATCTTAATCCGTTGGATTTTTGCTTTAGTGTACAAGAAACAAAATAGAACATTTTTATAGAATATAAAAAGTAACTTAGTAACTTAAACTATTTAACATTACGCCAAAGTAAAATAAACAATTTAAAAATAATATTAAAAATTAAAAAAAAAAGTTGCCAGTATCACCGTACACGTAATAAAAATGAATACTCCTTGAACGATTCCATAGGAGAAAAAGAGTGTGAGGGAATCATATCTTACTTTATATCTCTTGCGAGATGAAAGTTTCTTAACCTATGTCCTAACGCGGCCTTGAAAAATCACTCTCATGCAGGCAAAGAAGTATTCACTTCAAAAAAAATTGCATTCGATCCGCCTCTCAATCCTCGATCTAGCCCGGTTAGTTCCACTTAGTTTCAACTTATTTTAGTCATTTGTCGGTTCCTATACGTTATAATCAATTTTAGTATATTTGGCTGAATTTGGTAAGTCGCCCAATCAACTTTAGGTTAGTTTCACCAACTTATTCTAGTCATTTGAGTCGGTCCCGATACTATATAATCAATTTTAATAGATTTGGTTAGTCGTGTAATCAACTTTCGGTTACTTTCACTTAGTCTCAACTTATTTTAGTCATTTGAACCGGTTCTGATATGTTATAATCAATTTTAATATATTTGGTTTCTTGTAGTTATTCGACTAATCAACTTTCGGTTATTTTCACTTACTCTCAACTTTTGGTCATTTCAATAGATTCAATACATTATAATCAATTTTGATACATTTGGTTGGTTTTGGCGAGTCGCTTAAATAGCTTTCGGTTAGTTTCACTTAGTCTCAGCTTATTTTAGTCATTTCAACCAGTTCCGATACGTTATAATCAATTTTAATAGATTTTGTTGGTTGGGGTTAGTCGTCTAATCAAATTTCGGTTAGTTTCACTTAGTCTTATAAAAATTTAATGATTCTTTACCAACTCCATAAGAGAGACAGGGAGAGCAAGACAAAAATTCCAAAACGAGTCCTTACATGACCTTGAAAAATTACTCTCATGAAACCAAAGAAGCATTCACTAAAAAAAATAAAAACACATAATCATATTAATATCGCCAATATCATTTGAAAACCGATATAAAATATTAAAGTTCGTATTTAAGAAAAAGATAGTTGATGAAGACTCGTTGAAGCTTGAAGACGAAACGTCAGATTCCAAATAAAACGATTTGTCAAAATTTTGGTTTTTCCGCATATCTTCGGAAATTTTGCCCCGATTTGAATGACACTGTATCTCTTACGGTGTTCGAGAACCCCATGTTATAGACTCGAATTCGAGCCACCCTGTACATTAAGAATATTCAATTTGAAATGTAGATACAAAAAAATATCAAAGCTTTATACTAGGCCGTGAAAATAATACATATATCGTAGTTATAATTAGATGCTTACCTGTCTTTATCACTAGGAAACCGAAAGAAGCTCCTATCGCAATTATATTTTTTACTTATACAACCTGCAGCAGCACAAACGTGTCCCCACTTTGGTAAACTCATGATATCACATCTTATAAACATTTTTAAGTACGTCTATGTTCAATTGATTCAAAATCTAAGGAACAATAATTATTCCTTAGATTTTGAATTATAATTATTGTAATAGCGAATCCGGCATCGACGCTACTGCCGTAATCTTCCCCGCAATGGTGTCGTGCGCAAGGATCAGCGCCACCGGTTCTCAACAACGGAGAGTCCTAACTGATTGCACTAAGCTGTGCTATGAATGTGAAAAATTTATATTAAATATCCTGGAGATCATAATATGTTCCGACGTGCAGTACCATTCCTGAAGTATGCTTGCTTGCAAATAAAAGCTAGATAGTAGATGGTACTAGTATTTTTCTACGAGCGTGCGCAAAGTAGCTACTTTGCGCACGCTACTCAGTGCGCAAAGTAGTACATTCCCGCACGCTATGCGGGAAAATGTGCGGGAAAGTAAAATTCTCTAAAATCGCCAGGGACAAGAAAATGTTCATATATTTGTAGAAACTTTACACTTTTGGACTTTTTATGCAATATAAGAAACCGTTTTAAGTCATAATTATACTCTTTTCTTTAAAAGTTTCCGTAATTCGCGATATTGTAACTAATACCAAAAACCATATATTTTGAAATCCTCGGTATTGTAGTAAAAAATTATGTCAAGCTACAATACTTATAATTGTCAGATTGACAGATTTTAATCAAATCTAGGTGTAAAACGAAGTATCCCAAAAAACATAATCCTCAGCGTCGCTAGAAAGCCTTAAGAAAATTGATAGTTCTAATGACCCCAAGATTTACCTGAATGTATCCTGGCACGTGGAAGAAAAATGTGATTGATCGAATTATTTATGCAACATAAGAAAACCGTTTTAACTCTTAATCATTCCCTTTTCTCTCAAAGCTTCCTCAATTCGCGATATTACAACTTAAACCAAAAATCATATATTTTTAAGTCATGTCAGGTGAACAATAATAGTCATGTAAAGCAACGGTAGGTATAATTGACAGATACTTTTTCTTTTATTTAAATACGGGTCATTATTATTCTGTGCTTGTTTGGACCGCGATTGTAGAAAAATATTGTTCCTAACACTTGCGCAAAGTGACTTCTCCGCACTCGACTGATTGACCGAACTCCGCTTGGCGTCGTTCAGTCAATATCAGTTGCGTGCGGAAAAGTATCACTTTGCGCACTTGTTAGGAAAATAACTATTTCGTTTGCCCTATATAGTATTATTGTTCCTGGTTCTTTCCTTTTAATTTCTCTAATTTATGATTTTATTTAGTCAAACAATGTTCACCTTTTGTATTTATATTTTATTATTCTCATCTAACTTTTTCCTTTCTAGATCTAGGCTAAGTGCCTAGGCTTTAACTTATTAAATTTTAAACTATTAACTCAAGTCTGATATATTACAGTGAATCAAAGTTCTACCATATCACAATATATCTATTAATACCGTGATATAAATTAAAAAGTAAGAATTATAGGAAAGATATTTTCATTGGGGCTTAGTCAATAGGTACATGTACCTACTAAATAAAATAATTGCCGGATCAAAATGTGCTTACGACAAAAAATATTAATAATCACATAAATTCGATTTGCGTTTAAAAAAGGTTACAGGATGGCATTTTATAATATTGTTGTATTGTATCGTTTTATGAAATATGCAGATTTATCAAACAAACTTTTATTTTCATAAGATCTTAAACTGCCAAATCTTTATTTTTGATACTGAAAATCTATATTTTCAAGATCGTTTCGTCTAAACCTAGAACTCAGGTCAGTTCAAGAACGCACCTTGATCTAAATATGTAAAAGGTTTTAGAGCCCCAGCTCTCTACTTTGGTGGCTAATTTAGTGTTTTAGCGCCATAGTCATTTCTGAGTCATAGATCGGTAGAGTTTTGGAGAAACTCCGATTTTTTCATTTGCTCTTTTATTTTACGAAAAAGTGAATAAATCATTGATAAGTACTTGATTTTTATAAAATAGGTTAGAATTTTAGCATTCCCTGTAGCTATACGTCGCTACCGGCATCTTCTTGCAGATGCCATATGATGTATCATAAAATTGGACTATTTGTTGCTGAAGCGACGGAATATTAAATAACCGGAGCCGTCGTTGATTAGCTGTTCAAATATTTTGTTACGTGTCTTCAAATAATAAACCATTAGCCTTGTCGATTGCTTCGCTCGTTTCAGTAGCAAAACTAACCAGAACTAACCCTAGGCATTCTCAAAATTCAGAAAAAGTTAAAAATGCTAAAATTCACAAACTGAACTCATGCAAAACAATCGATATTTCTTGTATTCGAACTTAAACTTAATTCACGTCGGGAAAAGCAGTAAGCTATTCTAATCATTCTTATCCGTACGGCGGAATTGTAGCGTCCGTCATAAGATGCAGCCGGCAGACATTTAGCCTCTATCTTGAATTTTCCTCCGTTTACTAGACAGAATATCCTGATTTGCCTCTGTAGGTAAATTTATTTCTTTTAGGTCATTTTTATGTATGAGTCCGACCTTTAGTTCGTGAAGAGCATCTTTGATCAATCCATTTAAAGAAAGTTTACATTTACTTGAATTAATTATCAGGAATTCATTTTAATTATTAATATAGTTTTTGATTCTCACCTGACAGATATTTGTTTGGGTATTTATTAAGCATCCTTCGGTATCATTGCTATTTATTTACTTTACTTAGTTGCTAATATCTAGTGGCAAACCTGTTAATTAACGATTAAGATGTATGTATACCACATCTACTGTAGTACCCTTTCACATTTTCTGCTCCTACCGAATTGGTGCCCAACTTGGAGCAGCAGATAAGCCAGTCGCCGCAAAAAAACAAACCGCCTCACTGCAGAAGAATATGAGCGCTCAATTATCGCATTCGCCAACATTTGCCTCAATTTGCTGTTAACCTCTTCTGCAGAGTCGCCGATAGCAGAAAATAGCGCTGTTAGTTAGACTTAATTTCGAGTAATACTAGATGTGTACAATTTAGAGTGTCTAGTAATCGACGTTGTCCCGGAGAAAGTGTGTCGGTAGATTGATTTGCAGAAAGACGTGGAGTATCATCGCCATGGGACTAAAAGATCATTCAACAGAATATAAAGCAATTTTCATTTTAGACCAAAAATATATTTCCAAAATAGAGAGATGTGTTAAAGAACTGCCAACAAAATGACTCCATTACGTAGTTGAATTGATAAGCATCGGACCTAAAAGATCATTCACCAGAATATAAATCCGGAACAATCTTCATCTTAGACCAAGAACATATTTCCAAAATAGGAATATGTGTTATCGGTTGTTCGTAAACCTTGACAACTTTCACCGCAGGCTACAGTGCAATCAGATTGATCATTAGCATTAACCTGAAAAAGCGATTTAAGGGCTTCTCAGCCTTAATAACTAAAGATCGATTTTGTTGGTTTACTATCAAGAGGTGCCAACATAGAGAATTCCAAAAAAAAGTTGTTTATCGGAATTATTCGCATTATTTCATTTTTGGTGCTAATCATGTGCCAATTCAACACGCAACCCCTTATTGAGGATGTGCATTTGAAAATTGAGAATAAAAAAATAGTCTTAACTCAAACTAATCAATTAAATACTGAGTTATAGAAATGCCCTTTATAATACTTACCTAATGGTTCTATAAACTATAGAACATGAACATGACTTCAAACAGAATGACGGGCATGACAAGACATTAAGAACCTCGTGGCGATTTGACATTAATGCGATTATACACGGAATTTTATTTAATATTGTGATCATCGCAATTATTTGAACAGGTTGCTACCTACTGTGATTTTGATAAGCAGGCTTATGCAAATTATTTGTTATTACAGGTATTTTTTAAAAACAAGAGCTGTTTACTTTCCCCTATATATTTTTTAAATAATTGTTCGACAACACTATATCTTCATCTGGTACTAAATCTTACCGGATGTGGCACATCAAACCTCATCGTCCTCCCGCAGGCTGTAGAACACCGAAGTACAAAGTCTGGAGCTGATCAATGACAGTTTGTGGCAAGCGGGGCTGGATTGTATTAGCTGGCAAATTATTTGGTATTACAAGGTATTTTTAAGAAACAAGAGCTGTTTAGTTTCCACTATATTTATTTAGACAATTGTTCGACAATACTGTATCTTCATCAGGTAATAAATCTTACGGGATATAGCCCATGAA
>MU186442.1:0-33465 GCA_016904865.1 Pissodes strobi
ATGTTGAATGGAATCGCTGCCCAATATACGAATATTTAAGTGAGACAAGGTACTTTAACTCTCAAGAATTTTACCACAAAAATATAAACAGTGATAAAAAAGAAGTATGTGAATTATGTGCTGAGGGGCACGATAATCGAGAATGTACATAGGTAAATTTAAAGTTCAATAAATTGTACACAAGCCAACAAAATATTTAGGATAAAGTATGGTATAACCAATTCAGTCTCGAACTAGGAGTGTACAAATATCATTTACACGAAATTAGAAATAAGACAGGCTATAACACATAAAGCTCATACTACCACAAGAAGAGATTTTGCAACAGATGGATATCCCGGATGGGGATCAGGGTGACTTAGTTGGCGATCTAATGTTGAGGGATCAAATTGCAATAAAGAATAAAATAATAAATAATATATAAATATCAGATTTGTAGGAAAAAAATTTGATAATTTTATTTTGTTTTTAGAACAATATAAAGTTTTTAATAGTGACATTATAATCCTGGGTGAGTATGTTCAAGAAGGACCTTGCTGATAACTCTAATTTACCAGACCATGAAACTCATTATAATAACGAAGACTATTATAATAAAAATGAAGGAGATCATCTAATTCTAGTTAAAATATATCTAAACGTCGCGTCGGTATCATCCATAAGGAACTAAATTTATCACATTCAACAATAACTAAATTTGCCTTCAATCTCTATAACATATCCTTCAGAATCTCATGGGTTTATATTCATCCACTTTTGGGCATCAATTAGTGAACAACTTCTTTTACTCATTTGGTTTAATTTTTTTAAAACTCATTGAACAAGAATATTCGAAATATTTACTGGAGATATAAACGGCAAACACAATAATGATAAACGATAATACAGTAAATGAATATGTTTCTCTCATAAGTACCGGCACATGTATCGACCTGTCTTATTGTTCACTTCTTTGTGAGGCAAAAAAACTAAAATAAATATCTCTAATCTGAAATCGTTTGTTCTAGACTAGACTATAACAGCTTTAAGGACCACATGTCTAGACACGACCGTTCATCGGTTCTTGGATCGGAAGATCTTGAGCGGGCGAGCGAATCCTTTATTGACGTATTTAAGACTGCATTAATAACCTCAACACGGCGTAAATTTGGGAAACGTTAAAAACTTAAGAATCGGATAACAGATGAACTAATTGCATCAGCTAAAAAAGGATAAACTAGAAAGAAATATTTTTAACAATTATAGTGAAGAACTTATTGAACAATATAAAACATATTGAAACAAACTGCAAGAGCTTTTAAGAAAGAAAAACGATAAATATTACAGGAAACAAACTGAAAACCAAAAAGAAAGCAATATTGATAATCTTGAGAGAAGCAACTGACGAAAGGGGTAGGTTCGGATGAGAATCAAGTTCTCAATGTGACTGGAGGAAATGGGGACAGCTTTCAGAACTTGTCCGATATGGCTAATTACTGTAATAAGTATTACGAGATGAACATGAGCACAGAATTGGCACAACAGATAAAAACGGTTAATACTTCCGAAACATTGCAAGGTCTTTATATATGACCCCGGTTACAAAAAATGAAATTACAAACAAAATCTTCAGCTTGGAAAATGATAGTTCTCCCTGACAGGGACATAATTCAGCCCAAATTTATTAAACTTGTCCCAAATCCCTGCTTCTTTAAAGACTACATCGTTACGCCAATTTTTATAAGGCAGAAAAGAAAAATACAAAATTATCGACTCATTAGTCCAATTAATAAGTTTGGGAAAATATTTCAAAAATGTTTGAAAGGTAGGTTAGACCATTTCATCAAAATAAATAACATTATATCCAATTTGGTTTTAGAGAAAGAAAGAGTACTGCAGATGCAACGTACTCACTCATCTCGCAAATTTCAAGTAGTTTCAATAACAACAAAAACTAATGTCAGTTTTTGCAGACCTTGCCAAAGCATTTGACACTGTGCCTTATCAGAATCTACTGAACGTATTCGAGCAATGCGGAGTTAGGAGCAGTGCTTTAAGCCTATTTGAAAACTATCATGCAGATAGACAACAATTCCTTAAAATAAACTTGTCACTTAGTGCTCTGTTGAACATAAAAATTCGAGATCCCCAAGAAACAATCTTAGGTCCGAGCATTTTTATAACATACATAATTCACTACTGAAACCTTATATTAATCGAAAAATTATTCCTTATGTAGATGATACATTTTTACTATTTGAAGGGGATACATGGGCGGAAGCTAAAAATCGTTGTTTGATGACCGGTAACCAGTACCACTGCTTCCTGGACTATTGGCAGCATGCTTTCGATAACACACCCGTCATAGAAATATTATTTATTACGATATTTAATATATCTTCTGTGTTCTATATATTTTTCATATCTCTTGAAATATTCTACACTAAAGTAACAAAATAAGTATACTCGGCAAAATCATGGTGATGAAAAATTTGAGTCGAAAAGATTTTTTTAAAAATATACATCACATATAGGTGTTGTTTTTTGAGTACCTCATCTTAATTTATTATAAGAAATTCAAGGAATTTTTAATCATTTGGTTGTTGAAACTTGTTTCGAGATTGCGCATTATTTCGTGAACGAGATAACTAAAGCAAAGAGATTTACTCTATGAGTAAAGCCTAAAGTTCCAAATAGTTAACTAATTAAGATAACTGAAGCGTTTAGGGGTGCAGCATTAAGCAGTCACCTGTTTTGCCATCCGAAAGAGAAAGTCAGTTACTCTGTGTTTTTGAGTTTTGTTTTTAAACTGTTATATTAGTAGAGTGCTACTTATAACTTATTTTGACTTCTGTGGGCACCTCCGGGTTACAAGCTGAAATTTTCACAGAATGAAGGCTTTATTATATTAATTCAAAATCCGAAGGTAATAAAAAATCATAACGGGCAAAAGGGCAGTATACCTAAAAGTCGAGATTATTATATGAACATGTAGGATATTAAATTATGAATGTTTTCATATATAATCCATCTACATTTTTGTACGAATTACATTTTTTATCATTGCTTGAAATATGCAGATTACATTGGCCCTTACGGCAAAATAAATCAAAAAATTGAAATATCTCTCTTCGAACCTGGTCAAAATCTGATTGAAATATACTCATTTTTGTATTCACCTCGCATTCTCTCCGAAATGAAGGCTCAAATCAAAAATTTTTATTCTTGCAAAAAGTTTGCCTTAAGTATTTAGAATACATAGGTGCATGAATACATTTTTTTTCTCAAATGGTAATGGAAAAATAAAATTAAATGTAAAAAAGTAATTTTCTTCAAGCAGCGACCGGCCGATCACTCGCTTCCCGAGCACTCTCGTATCTCACTTTTTTTCATAGCTTCCTCTCTCACGCGCCTATTGTACAATACAATAAGTGCTTTTACACCATTACTGGTTAGAATACTAATAATAGTATTAGCTATTATTAATTGAATTAAGTCAATGAAGACATTTTCGATTATACTGAAATTTATTCTTTTCCTTTACGTTGCTAGGTAATAAAGAAGGAGAAAAAAAATCATATACTTTATGCAGCTGCTATTAAAAAAAAGTCTAGCTTTTTGACTGTATCTTCTTCAGGAATAGACACAATGACTTCAATATTGCCTTCCAGTATTTTTTGCATGATCCTATGCAACCTATTTAATTTCTTCTACGTCTACAAGCTTGCTTCCATACAATCTAATAAAAAATTATTTGATTAAGTTTTATTATGTACCTATTTAATCTAATAATAATTTACCTTTTTTTACATCCACATGCAATAAATACTTTTACATCCGAAGGAAATACTGGTGTTGTTAAAATTAAGGATAATTTGGATATCACCTGCCTCCTCAAAGGACCCCGCAGGGAGCTTATGGAAAAGTGGTTCCGGTCAAATTGGCTGAAATTTTGATATGATGTTGTTTTCGAGATCCCGATCAAAAGTTATCATTGCACCAACGAAATCGTTCGAGCGGTTTTCGAGATATTGGCTGCCAAATCCCATTTTGGGATATGCGGTAAAATAATAAGGCTTATAGTATTGAGAGGATACCACAAATTGTAAATGCAGTTTTGTTGTCACTTATATGTTACGAAATGACCATAATTATTATGCTTAAAATATTGAACACATATACTAGGAACATCAAAAAAGCCATTCACATTGTACAGGGTGTGACAAAAATGAAGCAAAATACTAATAGCTATCTTTTCCGTCAAATAATAATTATTAATAGTACCGGTACAAATGATATTAACTAGAATATATCTAAAAATGTCGTATATATACCAGGTAAGTCAAAAAGTAATTTTTAACGTACAGGGTGCGTCAAAAAAGTTGCAACAACGCTACCAATAGAAAATATACCTATTGTCAAGGGCCATACTTTTCAGATTCGCGCAACAATGACACTTCAATGTTCAGGAATGAATATCAGAGAGATATTCAAGGAATCCGGAACTGGTTTCAACAAAATGACATTTTTGTTGTCGAGGTTACCGCGATGCCATACCATTTTTACAAGAATTGAGTATTGAGTGTAGAATGCCTTGCCAACTAAGATCCGGACAGCAACAACTGACTACAGAGGAAGCGAATGCTTCTCGTTTAGTAGCTAAAACTCGATGGATTGTGGAAGCTAGGAATTGACATATTCAAATAATGTTTAGGTTTTTCTCAGAAACGATACCAATCTCCCATATTACAAACTTAGGGGACTTCTACAGAATCTGTGGTGCTATTATCAACAAATATCGGGAACCTATAGCTATGCAAGGAGCCACAGCACAATTAGCTCGTGAGATATTGGCAAGGTCAAGAGAAATAAACAACCTCCAAAAAAGAGTCGAACAAGAGAATCTTTGATATAAAAATGCCAGATGGAGACGTTTAGATCAAAATCACGTCCCTGCGTTTCTACGTCTTCATATGGATTATCTAAGGGACATTACTATTGGCATATATCAGCTTAATCTTGCTCCTTCCTACATTCAAGATACAACTCAGAGGATACCGGATAACGAACTTCAAATAGATACACTAATAGATAATCAAAATATAATTAGGTTGCGCATTTACTCGCACCACGGCAATGCGATTAAACATCAGTTATTGTTCATTGAATACCAAGAAGATGCAATTCGAGGATACTACTGTACTTGTAAATTTGGTGCAAGGACACTAGGGAGGTGTGCCGATGTTGCGTCAGTTTTGTGGTATCTGAGTTACTCGCGATAGGAAGCCACTATGAAATATCCAAATAACCTTATTAGAAACGATTTTGGATGCTGATAACAGAAGACATAATGCCAATATTTAAATTGTTCTATAAGTAAAACTAATCTGGTTATTCTTTTTCTATTCAATTCTAATCAAATATTTTTTTTTACAGAATGCCGTAAATGTTTCCAAGTAATATTTGATTAATAAGTTGAGAATAATAATACTGATCGATATACTGCTATAGCGCGCTAGAGGCATGAACTCGGTCTAACAGAAAAGTGTTACTTTTCCTTTCACCTTGTATATTTACAATAATTTTTTTGGCGTCCTTGGTACGTATTTCACATTTTGTTTTTTAATTTATTTTCGTGAAGTACCTATAGTATTAATAAAAAAAAGTGTTGAAAGGAAATAGGTATATTTTCTATTGGTAGCGTTGTTGCAACTTTTTTGTCGCGCCCTGTATGTTAAAAATTACTTTTTGGACTTGCCTGGTATATATACGGCATTTTTAGATATATTCTAGTTAATATCATTTGTGCTAATAATTATTTGACGGAAAAGATAGATTATTATTTTGCTTCATTTTTGTCACACCATGTACAATGTAAATGGTTTTTTTGATGTTCCTAGTATATGTGTTCAATATTTTAGGCATAATTGTGGTCATTTCGTAATATATGTGACAACAAAACTGCATTTACAATTTGTGGTATCCTCTCAATACTAAGCCTTATTATTTTACCGCATACCCCAAAATGGGATTTGGAGGCCAATATCTCGAAAACCGCTCAAACGATTTGGTTGGTGCAATGATAACTTTTGATCGGGAACTCGGAAACATCATATCAAAATTTCAGCCAATTTGACCGGAACCACTTTTCCATAAGCTCCCTGCGGGGTCCTTTCCGTCCGCATTCTGTTACCTCTGGTAATAGGGGATTTGGTTCTAAAGAACTTAAGCACACCTTAGTTTGATAATGTGCCCTCATACTGCGAAATTTTAAACTATTTTTTGTAGGGGCTAGTTTTTTCAATTAGCGATGAATAGGCCAATAGTGTCCTGAAAATATTAATAGACGAAATGTTTGGATTTGTTGAAAATAATTTTATGATAAATTTCTCTATGTTATTGAACATGCCATTTGAAAATTCCTGGACCCAATACCGTCTAAATAATCGGAATAATTTAAATACATTTTCCAACATTTTATTTTTCCTAATCCTGAAAACTGGCTGGTTGTATGACAACCCGTTAGAGCATGAAATGCAGGTAATTTTTTTTGCAAGTTTTTCTTCTAGGTTGATGTCATGAACGGCCACATATCGCACCGAATTTCCTCTTCCACATTTTACCCCAAATTCTCTAGAAATATGTATATTTTTAATATGTACCAGAAGTACAAGTACATCAGTGTCATTGGAGTCCACGATGCATGTCAAATAATACATACAATGTTTATCAGAGAGTATAATGCAACAAAATCCTAGTATCAGCTTCTTCGTGACTATAGAGGATAGTAATTTGTTGTCAATTGGTTCGCAATTTATTTTCTTATCAAAAATATTGGTAAATCACCCACTATAGTTGCGAACTTGAAATTCTTTTTATGAGAGTGCTCGTTCAGATAAAAGGTTCGTTAACTGTTTTTTTTTAACTAAAACAGAGTGGATAAATAAATTCCACTGTTTTGGATGTAATGAGGTAACTTATTATTAGATCCAATCGGTACATAATAAAAGTTAATTAAATAAATTTTTATTAGATTGTATGAAAGCAAAGCTTGTACACGTAGAAGAAATTAAATAGGTTGCATAGGATCATGCAAAAAAAATACTGGAAGGCAATATTAAAGTCATTGTGTATATTCCTGAATAAGATACAGACACTGAAGATAAGGTTGGATAGGATCATGCAAAAAAAATACTGGAAGGCAATATTAAAGTCATTGTGTATATTCCTGAATAAGATACAGACACTGAAGATAAATAGATTTGTTATTATAAAGATTTTTTACATTTTCAGTTTTTCTATTCTGAATAAAAGCTAGTCTTTTTTTAATAGCAGTTGCATTAAGTATATGATTTGTTTTCTACTTCTTTATTACCTAGCAACATATAGGAAAAATTAATTTCAGTATAATCGAAAATGTCTTCATTAACTTTATTCAATTAATAATAGCTATTATTATTATTAGTATTCTAACCCGTAATGGTGTAAAAGCACTTATTGTATTGTATAATAGGCGCGAGAGAGGGGAAGCTATGAAGAAAAGTGAGATACGAGAGTGCTCGGGAAGCGAGAGATCGGCCGGTCGCTACTTGAAGAAAATTACTTTTTTACATCTAATTCTATTTTTCCATTTCCATTTGAGAAAAAAAAATTATTCATGCACCTATGTATTCTAAATACTTAAGGCAAACTTTTTGCAAGAATAAAAATTTTAGATTTGAGCCTTCATTTCGGAGAGAATGCGAGGTGAATACAAAAATGAGTATATTTCAATCAGATTTTGCCCAGGTTCGAAGCGAGATATTTCAATTTTTTGATTTATTTTTCCGTAAGGGCCAATGTAATCTGCATACTTCAAGCAATGATAAAAAATATAATTCGTACAAAAATGTAGATGAATTATATATGAAAACATTCATAATTTAATATCCTACACGTTCATATAATAATCTCGATTTTTAGGTATACTGCCCTTTTGCCCGTTATGATTTTTTATTACCTTCAGACTTTGAATTAATATAATAAAGCCTTCAATCTGTGACAATTTCAGCTTGTAATCCCGAGGTGCCCACAGAAATCATTTTATAGAAGGCTTTTACTGCGTTGGGCACTCTACTATATGGTATATTTTCATAGCCCACACCAATTTATATCGTTACATGAGCTCCGTTCAAGTTGGTACTTATCAGAGCAGGAAATGATAATTTTATGGGCATCCTGGGACCCTATTAACATTGACTTTGGATTCACGAAATATATTTTATGCACTTTGGGGTCTAAAGTAGCGGTTTTAATCCCTGATTTGGGGACTAAAGTGGCACTTTTAATCCCTAGGGAATAATAGTGATATTTTAAGCATAATTATTGAGTTATGAAGCAAAATTATGTATTTATTAATTTAGTACAGTGCCTATATTACAGAATAGTGTTTCGCATAAAGCACTGAATTAAAAAAAAAACTAACAACAAACTGACAGTTTTATTTGTCAGAAACGTGTTACAAGCTTACAGTTATCTTTACTAAGTAAAACCTAATTTTTAGTATCATTATTGATATTAACGTTTATGCTATAACGCCACTACAGTTATTAGTTAAAATGAAGTTGAAAGTTGGAATCTGCAATATTTTTAATTAACGTATTCTGTGGAAAAATCGCCGTGGAAGATGTAATTGTGTTTTGTACAACGGAACTGAATGCAACGGAAACTTCTGAGGAAAGCGATACAAATTTGGCCAGTCACGCTCTTCTTCTGGTTTAGGGAATTTTTGGCATAGCCCTCGGCAACGAAGCTACTTTCCCAACCACCACGTCGTCGTTTCAGTTGATCTAGGTTTGCTCCCAAATATGTATGTAAAGACGCCGACGTTTTTCTAAAGCAATGTCCGGAATACAGCTTTGCATTTGGTACTCTCAGATATTTGGCAATTTTGTTGGCAGCTGCCCAAATGTGTTTTTACGGACAGGCTTTGATGTGCATCGTCCGTTTCTGTATCCGACAAAAAATCTCATATGCTGTGTAGGTGGTGTGTATTTGTTCACCAATTCTACCACATCTGTAGAGTTTTCAGTGTATTTTTTAACTACAAAGGAGTGGTCGTTGTGTTTTTTTGTAACTCGTACATTTAGCAGAAAAAAATGATCCCTGCAATCTAACTGGGATAGTCCTTCCCCCGACAGACCCCCATAATTAGCGCCACCTAGCAAAATTATTGTTTATTACTAAATTTTGTAATAGAAAAGTGATGGTAATTAGGTCTCTTAATCAATAAAAAGTCTTCATTTGAAGTTTTTTGTACAAATTCTTTGATGTTATGTAAGTCCAGCATCATTGAGTTCTTCGGTTTATAACCATAAGTTTTCCTTTTTAAAAATGAGGTAAGATTACTGTACTTGCTAATATCGACAACCGTTTTCATGTTTAGATTTATCGTTCTTGACAACGGGAGCAGATTTGTTCCTCGAAACGTCAAATATTTTCCAGTTTTTTAGGTTTTTATTAGACTCGTTAAACTAGCATTTGTGCTATTTATACACCTGGGGCCAGAGCTGAAGCGGCCTTATTCAAAAAGCCTACAAGTAGCTGAAGTAATAAGTAACAATTTGTCTAATAAACCTAAATCCTCCACAACAATACAGAACATATCTACAATGGTTAACCTTGTTATTATTGAGATATTTACTAGAAATAAAATATTAATAATAAAACTTCCAATTTAGAATATAGCTCAGCCATGTTTCGTCCTTCACCACGTTTCCACTAAGATAATTTAATATTCCTTCTAGCCATCGCATAATCAAGGAAGATGTCGTTCTGATACGCATACATAGCTGTTTAATATTCAAGCTACCCGTCGAGCGGTTTTATTGAAGCTCAAACTAATGCATTTAATTTTTATTTAACTGACAATTATGGCGAGCCCTGATACTAAACGTTCTATAAACCCAAATAAAGTAACAGCTTAATCAATCGATAGAAAGTGTCTTTATTTAGACGCACATCCTACGTTCATATACTTTGATATTATGTGAAAAGCAAAGTTGTTGTAGCGAAATAGTCTTCTGGCTCTAAGACACACTTAAAAATAATTTATTTTGCTGCAGGAATAAATTAACAATTAAAGAAATTGGGACAAATAAAACTTCCCTCAAAACCATGCTTTTATCTCAAGAATACTGTAAATAATATGCGATAAATGAAATAAATTTTGAAAAATGTGTAAACCACGGTTTCAAATAAGACAGAAAATTTGGTAACTGGAAATATTATTGATCAAATAATGAAGCCAATTAGCATTAACAGATATCAATAAAAGTTCTTTATCCGAGTCTGACGTCATAGTTTATTTAAATTACACACTGCCATATATTCATTTTATGAACAGACCAACAACATTTTGTTAGTAAATTTAACCAATGTTATTTTGATAGTTATAAAAGTGCCCCGAATGTCCAGATTTCGAGTTATTTTGTTCAAAAAAAAATTAGTTGCATCATTTATGAATTATTATTTGTTGCTGTTATTTGAGTCGAAGAAAACGAAAAATTTGGGAACTTGAAAATATTATTGATCAAATAATGGCTTGATTATTATGATCATTAACAGATATCAATAAAAGTTCTTCATCCAGGTCTGACGCATAGTTTATATAAATTACCTACACACTGCCATATATTCATTTTATGAACAGACCAACAACATCTTGAACATTTTGACAGTCAATATTACTTAAAGACATGTTATTTTGGTAGTTATAAAAGGGCACGAATTTCCAGAGTTTGAGATATTTTGTTCAAAGAAAAATAGTAGGAGGTGGGATTATTTATACATGTATTTAAAAATGTGTCTGAGGTGCTTGTTACATATTATACTCAAAAAAATAAGAAGTAAACTTTTCGTACAATTTTGGAATATATACTTCATCTATAAATTATAGGTGTACGGCCTACAAGTATAGAAATGAAGAAAACTTGGCCTTTTAAGTACAGTCGGCAACTTTGTATAGGGTGATTCTAGATGCAATTATTTTATGGATCTTTAAACACAGGCAAATAACTTTATATTCATGAGTAGTTGGGCTCTGTCTGTCTTACTTAATGAAGGACAAATATAAATTATTCAGTCTTCTTCAACAATTGAAAATCCAGTCATTTGGAAAAATTGTTAATATTTATGTTAAAAAATTGACAATAGACTGGTCAACATTAAGTTCGGCCATTCAAGTTTTAGCCCTATTTCCAAACTGCTGTAACTTTTAAAAAAATAAAATTTCTTAAACGCGGCATGCGGATTTTGAAAGCGCCGTTTCTTCTCGATTAAGTTGCATGCCACAAATTTTATTTGTTATTAGTCATGTCAAATATGTTAGTTAGTTATAACTCAAATTAACCCAATCTCTATTTGGAATATTAAATAAACAATTATTAAACCCAAACCAAAGTTTACAGAATAAATATAAGTTGCCTCACTCACTGTCGGAACTTTGATACATTGAGATCACAAGCGTGCAGATTCTGTAAACTTTGTACATTGTACCATCAAATACCGGGAACAACCGTGTATGCGAATGCATTGGCGGTCGCTGGCAGCCTCGAGCAGGACGAGGGGGAAGGGTCTAGCCGGTTTTGCGTGCCTCGAGAGTGCGGTAACTTATATTTTATTTAGTAAACTTTCCCCAAACTAACTTACATATTTAACATGACTGATAACAAATTAACTTCCGAATAATGTGTAAGTCCACAGCGAATGCGGCTTACCTCTGCTACTCGGCTTAGCATGCTACTCAATAAGTTTGCAAAGAACTCTTGGGGAATGTCGTTCCATTCTTGTCATACTGCATCTTTCAATTCATCAAAATTATTGAAAACATGCTCACCCTCGTTCATATTCCTTTTATTTGACTCCGCACTTGTTCCATCACATTCATATCTGGCAATATTGGAGACCAATCCATCCTTTCGATATTTATATTCCTTAAAACTTCTTGGACGATTCTAGCTATATGTGTAAGAGCATTGTCGTCCACCAAGACAAAATCGTCGCGAGTCCTGTGCAAAAGAAATATTAATATTACTAGGGTATATTCCGCATTCACCAATTCTCTGATCAAAATAACCAAATCCGTTTTCTTCCCATTCATCATCACACCACTCCAAATAAGCACACCCCCACCTCCAAACGGTTCTCTTGTATCCATGTTCTCTTCCAGATATCGTTCATTTCTTCCTCTCCATACTAAAACTCGTCTATCTCTTTTACACAAATTAAACCTACATTCGTCTGTAAACACGCACTTACATCTTTCTGATATCCCCGGCTTGGCATGGCATTCAGCCTACTGCCTACTTACAGCTCTATGAGTAGACGTCAAAGAAAGGCAAGCAGCCCGCCGCCGACACGACTAGCCCAAATTCCACGCTCGTGAAGTCTAGGCCTTAGGGTTTGCGTGGATTACCTTATACGACTGGCTGCTTGAAAGCTTTGGCAGTTCATGGTGGCATTAAAGTTCCTGCTCCTGATTACCTTACGATTAATTACAGGATCCTGCATGGCTGTTGTTTTTCTCGTGCTTCCACAACGGCCTTGGTAAGTTGGAGTTAAATCGGCCATAAGCTCTTGCTGTGACTAGTACTCTTTTTATAGCCAAAATGGTTGAGCCCATTATGTCGGCAATGGGACGTCGTTGTTGGCGCAACCGGTTTTTAGGTGTGTGACTTTTTTAATAACTTTCATGGACTTAAACGTACTGCAATATATTTAATTTATTTTGGCTAAGTTTTACCATTTAAGATAATTGAATTTACCTTTCAGATACAAAAAAAAATCCTAGTTGTCATAACATGTCGTGCTATAGGACATTTTAAGGATGATACAATCGTCCACGGCATGAAAACCGCGACGGTCAATCATTTACTTCGTTTTAAACAATTCTGTGTTAACTATCTATCATTAACTAATTTATTTTTGACCCCGTATATGTTAAACCTCTAACCCGTAATGTCTCAAACCATGGAAAATCTACTTGAAATAAGCCTTCCGTAACAATTCGTCATTTCGTTGTCGATTTCGATCCATTTTAAAAGTTTGGTTCCCTCGTGGTCGAGAGGTTTAGATGGTTGGGTCTCACCTGGACTTCCCGGGTTCAAACCCCGTTGCTTTTTTTATATTTTTTAAGATAATGTTTCTAAACAGTTTTTTCTTGATTTCGGGTATGTCTTGGGTTAGTTTGGGTTAGCACTTGGTTAGTTTCCTTAATCTTGAGCCCCCGTAGTGAGCGAAGCGAGCGGAGGGCCATGCGGATCGACCAATAGGAGAGGCCGATTTTTACATAGTCGTCTACGCCTATAAAGGATCTTAAAATGCAGCTCCTTGCCGCTTCCTCTTTCTATGCACTACCTAGATCATAAACAGAGTGGACCTGGTCGAGGCCGATGCTTAGGTCAATAATTGATTCTAGGAAATAAAGATATCTTAATATTTTTGGATAGTTTTATTCTAGGGACTATGCGATTAAACATGGAAGACAATATCAGTTAAATTTTTCCTCGACTTCGCTAACAGGAGTTAATTATTTTGGCGAAGTTTTCCATAACGGCCATGCATCATTGTGCATTGGTGCTTGTGATACGGCTCGGATATTATAGCTCTTCAATGGTTGTAGGTTTATTCGCATAGAACTTTTCTTGAAGATAGCCCTAAAGAAAATAATTAAAGGCGTTAAATCGCAAGATCTTGCCGGCCAATTAACTTCAGATCATCTGGAGATAATTCGTTCGGGAAATCTATTCTTCAGAACTATCAGTGTTTCCCTCGCAGTCTGGCAGGTAGCACTAACATAATGTTCAAGTCATGAGCATTAGTATGCTGGAAGAGAAGTTATTTCAAGCATCTCGCGGTAGCGCTGACCATTCACTCTTAAGGCATTACCAGCCTGATTTTCTAAAAAAAACTAGGCCAATAATCCTCTGACTCCACAAACCACAGCAAATAGTGACTTTAAATGCAGGTTCGACAGCTCTGCTTATTGACGTCTCCCGAAAGGTAAAAATGAGCTCCGTCACCGAATATGATTTACATACAAAAATTTCCAACGGCTCTCATTTTTTCTAATACACAATATTACTGAATGCACGACGCCGGCCGGCGCCGTCCATGATCCATTGGCTTTAGTTCCTGGGTTGCATATGAGGGAGAAACATTTAAAAGTAATGGTTCCATACTACTCCTAAAATAAATATACCAAATTTCAGCTGGTTATAACGCGTTTTGTATCTTTGGCTAATTTAAATCTAATAACTCTATACGGACATTAAAATTACAAAATGGTTGGTAAAATTACACGTTTTCCCGATCACGAATTATAGTGAGTGATTAAAATTGCCATTCCTGCGGACAATGTGATCCACTTATAGTGTTCACGTTTTAATTTTATATTGTGACCTTGCCTTAAGAGGAAAAGGAAAAAATTAAATATCCTTAGTTCCAAAAAAATGACGCACTAATTTTGGCTGCAATTTTGAAGCTTTGTCATTTTTGAACGAATGGATTGATTTTTTTTTTCAATTTGTTGGTAGATAAGAGGTGGAAATTTCTTCAAGGCCTCCTGGACGGTAGTGGAAAAACTGGAATACATGTTTCTTCTTTATTTTTGACTTACCCTGTGTATTAATCAAGTAATGGTATAGAAAGTGCTTACACTCTTACTACTTTTACGAGCATTTCATATTTTATTATTATTTTTTTATGGCAGTGGCACATACACTAAGGCCGCAATTATACTTCCAGGTGTCAGGTGTCAGGTGGTAGGTGGCAGGCGACAGGCGACGTCACCTATGTTTGATTTGCTTTATTTTCACTGTTGTCGTTTATACTTGGTCGAGGTGGTGGGAGATAACGCGGCGATGTCGCCTACTGTCACCCGTATCTGCAAAATGTGACAGATTCGCAGCTTGCCACCCAGCGCTCGAGGTACTTTCGCGCAGTATATTTTGATTGTTTCAAGTGTATACATCATATATTCGAAAACTTATTTATAATTGAGTTTTAATAATTATTTATAATGGCAAAATACGCTATATCTAAAGAAGATCGCGAAATCTTAATCAGTGAAGTGCAGACAAGATCTGCAATTTGGAACGATGCTGACCCTAACCACAAGAATGTGGATTACTTGGATAAGAAATGGCGTGAGATTGCCCAGGTTATGGGAAGAGAAGGTAAATAATAATAATACCTAAAATTCTAGTATTTTTTGGTGTTTATTTAAGTAGATTAGTAGATTAACTTCATTGTTTTTTTTTAAATTTTAATGATGCAACATGTAGTCCGCAAATGTGTTCCTAATCTCCCTGCTTTCATTCGTGTAGCGTGTTCGTAAACCTTGTTGGACTTCCATTTGATCTTGGTGATAAATTTGGTTTACCACCTGGTTGTAGTGCAAATCATCATTTCCATCCCTTTGCCTTATTACATTATGTAAGATGCACATACATTTAATTATGTCATGGGCTTCTTCAGGAGCTTGCTCAATGTCTTTTCCCAATAGTCTCCATTTGGCTCTCATAATTCCAAATGCACATTCAATACATTTTCTGGCTGTAGAAAGACGTTTGTTGAAATTTTCTTTTATAGGGCTTAATTCACGACCAGGGTAGGGTCGCATGAGATATGGTTTAAGAGGATAGGCTTCATCGCCAATTAACACATGCGGCAATATGGTCTCTGTCCCCGGAAGGGCCTTAGGTTCGGGAACATAAAATAGGCCTGACTCAAGAAGCTGGAAAAGAGTTGATGCGGCGAATGTTCCGCCATCACTCTGTTTTCCTCTAGCGCCAATTTCAATCGTAATAAATTTTTTGTTTGCATCAGCCACAGCTTGCAAAACAACTGAAAAGTACTTCAAATAATTGAAATACATTGATCCACTATGTCCTGGAGCTTTTATTTGACAATGTTTCCCGTCGATTGCACCTATACAATTTGGAAACTTCCATCTTTTGTAGTAATCATTCGCAACTTCCGTCAACTTTTCTTGTGTAGGCACTGGCATGAAATCGTCTACAAGTTCGGCCCAAATCACTTTGCAACAACTATGAATGATTTTACCAATTGTTGTTTTACCCATGCGCATTTGGTTAGCTAAACTGGCAAATGAGAGTCCGGTTGATAAGTATCTGAAACAAAGTAAAAGATTACGAGTACTGAAGAAATTTCTTTTTTTCAAGCTTTTCAATGTTCAATTATTACTCTGCACGTATTTTCAGTTGCAGAACTTAAAAGCAAATGGAAAAATTTAAGAACCAAGATGCGCAAAGAACTACTAAAAATGCCAAAGACGAAATCCGGCGACCCCGCTACAGGTTGGAAATCATCTTGGGAATTTTTTGACATGATGCTATTTCTTAAAGATGTTATACTGCCGGCTTCTACTACCGGAAATCTAAGAAGAAGCACTGAAAATTTTGAAGAGGATAGAGAAGAGCAGTCAGGCGATGATTTTTCCCTAGATGATGAAGAAAGGATACGTGAAGTTCGCTCGCCTGAAACTCATGTTCCCGTCCCCTCGCCCTCTCCAGATTATGCATCTTCTAGTCGTTCGTCTACAGTGTTTTCAAATCGACAAAATGTTCCTCCCAAACGTAAAAATACCCAGCGCCACTATGACCAAGTGCATACAGAGAGGTTAGAACTTGAAAAGAAAAAGATCCAGATTCTGCAAGAGACTTCAGCGGTTGATAAACAATTCATGCAAAATGCTACCAATGCTGATTATAACTTTTTAATGAGTTTGCTTCCCTTTATTGAACCGTTGACTTTACTCGAAAAGCTTCAGCTGAGAGCAAAGTTGCAGAAAGACGTCCATGAAGCGTATATGCAACATGAAGGAGGAAATAGTTGTGAACCCAGGGATTCTGTTTCATTTCCTGCTCAGGCAATGAATCCATTGTCGAGCTCCCAACTAACAGTGACCACCAGTGACTACACACCCAATGGTCAGCCATTTTCTTACCCTTTACAGAATAACAATTATTTTAACGGTTAGTAAGATCCCATTTTATAATATCAACTTAAGATTTTTATTTTTTCTTTTTTTGGTAAATACTTACTTTGACTTTAGAATTTCTATTTATGTTTGCCTATATTAAGAAATTATTCATACTGTCTGTAAAATGTTGACGTATTTCACATTAAAGTTATTTTAAATAAAAAATGTTAAATACAGTATGTCTCACTAACTTGGAACCATATGGGAAATTTCTTTATTGTTGATTTTACGAAAAAAAGTTGCTCTTTATAAAAAATTCTGCTTCCTGAGAAAATAATATTAGACTATTAAAACTTGAATTAGCATATACAGAGTGGCCATAAAGTAGGAAAATGTACAGGGTGTCTGGAAATACCGTTCGAATAATTTTAGGAGTAATTCTACATAAGAAAACATGAAATTTTGTTTATATGAATATGGGTCCGAAAATGCATAGTTTCCAAGATACAGGGTATCAAACTTTTAATAAAAAACCAGTTTTTTGTTAATACCTTAAATATAATTTTACTGATTCTGTTGAAATTTGGCAGTGCTATCTGTAGTAATAAAAGGCTCATTTAGCCTTAATTGGATTAAAAATATAAAGTCCAGTGGGGTCCCGGGGGGCATCATACCGAATATTATTGACAAAGGAATGTGCGCCACTGACTCTTTTAAGCATTTTATATTTTTTTCGTATTAAGCAACTAAAAATGCAATATTTTTGTTTCTTTAATTATTTTCGTATCTTGTTTCGTTTTCAAGAAAAAAAATAAAACCAGTTTATTACAGCGTTTGATATAAAATTTGGTGCCCTAAAGATATGTAATAAACTGGTATTTATTTTTTTTCTCGAAAACGAAACAAGATACGAAAACAATTAAAGAATCAAAAATGTTGTATTTTTAGTAGCTTAATACGAAAAAAATATAAAATGTTTAAAAGAGTCAGTGGCGCACATTTCGTTGTCAATAATATTCGGTATGATGCCCCCCGGGATGCCACTGGACTTTAAATTTTTGATCTAATTAAGGCTAAATCAGCCCCTTATTACTACAGATAACACTGCCAAATTTCAACGAAATCAGTAAAAGCATATTTAAGATATTAACAAAAAACTGATTTTTTATAAAAAGTTTGACACCCTGTATCTTGGAAACTATGCATTTTTGGGCCAATGTTTATATGAAAAAATGTTCATGTTTTCTTATGTAGAATCAGTCCTACAATTATGCGAACGGTATTTCCGGACATCCTGTACATTTTCCTACTTTATGACCACTCTGTATATGCTAATTCAAGTTTTAACAGTCTAATATTATTTTCTCAGGAAGCAGAACTTTTTATAAAGAGCAACTTTTTTTCGTAAAATCTACAATAAAGAAGTTTCCCATATGGTTCCAAGTTAGTGAGACATACTGTATATTCAGTTACTTACCTTATACATACATATAACCTCTCCGCAGGAGATATTGGTGCCATGCAGGTATTTTTTCGTAGCAGCTTGGTCTCGATTCGCGTTAAAATAAAATCAAATGTCCCTACTGACATCCGCATGAATTCAAAGAACCTTTCAGGATGATTTCTGAGGTCTCGGTATAGGTGATGGAATTCGCCGTATTGATATCGCAATTCATTTACCGGGTGAACACTATACTCTCTACTTCTTTTTCTAGGAATATCTTCTTCTTCGTCTTCGAGCACGAGAAGCGCACGACGCGTTTTAAACGACATCCCGGAAAATACAAAACCCAAAATGCATTTATTTTCGGTTTGCAACCAACCGTTGACACTCAATAAAGTATATTCACGTTATCACTTAACACCTGCAACTTGTCACCTGACACTTATCGCCTGTCGCCTGCCACCTACCACCTGACACCTGACACCTGGAAGTATAATTGCGACCTAAAGGGAGATCGTGTGGCGTTTGACGAGCGGTGTCTGTGCGAAGATGTTGATTGACACGGTTCTTGAATAGTTGTAGGTTGTAATTAGTGGGAAACAGATATCCTGGGAGTGAGTTCCACAGTGATGCAGTGTGCCAGACAAAGGAGTTCTTGTAAAGCGATTTTCTAGGTGTTTCCAGTTGTACGACGAACTGGTGCGCTCTTGCCGTCTGTCGTGACTGTCTGACAGGAGTTGCCAGGGGCGGGATGAGGCGGGCCAAATCCTGCGAACATCTGCCGTGAAAGTATCTGTAAAACAGAGACATCTCGGCCACATGTCTGCGGTGTTCCAGACTATCCAGATTCCGGGTCATTTCCGGGTCGCCGACGAGACGCACAGCTCTCTTCTGAATGGAATCCAGCAGCTTTAGGATGTGCTTTGGTGCGGTACCCCAGATGTGTGAGCAATATTCTAAGCACGGTCTTATTTGCGCTTTGTAGAGAAGAGTAACTGCTGCGGTGTATGGAGTTTTTTGTTGCGAAATAGCACACCAAGCTTCTGGGAGGCTGATTTTGCGATGTTAGCAACGTAGTCATGCCAGGACATATTGCTGTTGACCGAGACACCCAGCAGTCCGATTGACGAGGATGAAGGAATGGTCGATCCTGCCATAATGATGTCAGGGCCCGCTGTAATCTGCTCCTGTCTGTGGTGATGAGTCTCAGTCGTTGGTAAGGATTTTTCTGATGAAAAGTGGGAGACAAGGGTACTGTCATCTGCAAAATTGCAAACAGGATTATTCGTTTCGATCAGCAGGTCATTAATATAGATGAGGAACAGAGTTGGTGAAATAATTGCGCCCTGAGGCACGCCCGCGTTGATGGTGAATGTGTCTGAGATGTGTCCATCAACTGCAACGTGCAGAGATCGGTTCTTAAGGAAACTGGCAAGTCAGCCGCAGAGAGAGGCTGGCAGTCCGAAGGACGGCAGTTTGTTGAGCAGTCCGTCATGCCAAACTCTGTCGAATGACTTTGATATATCCAACGCAATCGCTCGAGACTCTCCGTAGTTCTCAATTGCCCAACTCCATATATGGGCCCTGACATAGGCCAATATATCTCCTGTCGATATCCCTTTGCGAAAGCCGTATTGATTATCGCTGATTATTCTGTTTCTCGAGATACTTTAGTAGTTGCTGATTGACTACACGTTCCATGACTTTGGAGATTATTGGAAGCAAGGCAATTGGGCGATAGTTTGAGGGCGTGGTTTTCTTGCCTTTTTTTGGAACAGGTTGCACTCGAGCGTCTTTCCAAGAGGATGAGTAAATCCCTTTTCCATAAGACAGAGAAAAAAGCCTGGAAAAAACGGGTGTTAGTTCGTTGGCGCAGTTCTTTAGCACGATGCAAAGTATTCCGTCCGGTCGTGATGCCTTTTGCGTATCTAGTTCTTTAAGAATTTTGCGAATATCATGGTAATGAAATTTGACTTCTGCCACGGTAGTGTTGATGTTCGATATGGTCTAAGGTAGAGTGTAAAATTGTCTGAATTACAGCTTCTTTGCTGAGATATACAGACGATCTCTTCTTGAGATTGTGGATTTTACGGAATTGGTCAAATACTGCGATAAATAAATATTAAGCAAGATCTTCGCCAAATTCGTGGTGTTGGAGTAAGTAAGTACGTAGACGTCTAAAATTATTTAATTTAAAAGCAAGAAGACCTGCACGAGTTCCGATATTTTTACCCGAACATCGTGCGCCTAGATAAAATTTCGTCGAAAATTATGGAGAATGGAATACTGCTGAATGGTCGATTGTCCTATTTACGGTCGAGTCAAGGTTTTGCTTTAAAATGGTGGTTGAAAAAAAAATGTAGAGAAGGACTGGTGAAAGATTTAATCAGAATTTAATAACATAATGCGAAAGTTTTAACGGTGGGTCGGTTGGTGAGGGAGGGAATTTCAATGAATGGAAAGACACCCCTTCATGTTTTCCGATAAGGTAGTGGATGACAGCTCAAATCTACATTAACATTTTGCAGCAATATGTCTTACCTCATGCAGTGGTAATAATTTCATATTCATGCAGAATAATGCCCGACCGTACACCGCAACCATATTGCTGATATTTCTAGAAGCCACGGGTATCACCACATTACAGTGGCCTGCGAGAAGCCCCGATATGAACCTTATATAATATAGGTAGGATGAATTAGGGAAAATGGTGCGTTTTCGCGAGAGGTCTCCGGAAAATCTCGCAGAAATGGCGGATGCTTTAGTGGAAGACTGACATCGTATACCAATGGAAACAATATGAAACCTAATTTCCAGTATGTCGCGTAGATTAGAATCTCTTAGAGTTGCTAGGGGAGGCAACACACGGCAGTTATAGTTGTTTATAATTTCTTATTTAATAAAAATGTTTTTGAAGTGAAAACATCTTTAGACGCGCTCAGCACTTTTTTGTGGGGGTTGAATGTGACTGAGCCGTCACGCAATGCCGCCGCCGTCACGTAATGCACTTTTTTTTTGGGTTGAATGAGACTGAGCCGTCAGGTAACGCTCTTTCTACTGGACAAAATGGTGAATGCGCTTGTTATAATTATTACTGCCTTGCTCCGCTTGTTACTGTCTGGCATTTCAGGGGATGCTGCCCTACCCCCCTCCCATTTGGCCAGGGGAGGGGGGAGAAGGAAAAACTTAAATAATTAATTTAGAGAGAACGGGAAGAGGTACGGGATCGAAGTTTTTATGGTAGGTGCGTCCCATGGGAGGCCACCTTAGACGTTACGGGGAGGACCGGGGCTCTATTTTATGGGGGGATCGGGGAAAACCCGTTTTTCGCCCGTATCTCTGCAACGAAGGGTCGGATCGAAATTCTGATAAAGGATGACCCCGCTTGTTGAAGTTTTCACTTCTATCGTGTGGTCTTAAGCACACACAAATTTTTTTATAACTCGTGTCAGTTTATTTTACTAGAGGTCTAAATAAATTTAGATATTTGGTAATGTGCAAGACTTCAGCAGAAAACTTGTAATTCGCACAATTTTAGAGAAATCAAAAAACTAAAATAACAACATGCTCGTAAAAGAAGCGTCTTTCATATCAAGTGAAAGTAATTTCTATATCATTACTTAATTACTATAAAAAACCTTGATTTGAGTTTTCCTACAACCATCCAGGAGGCTTTGAATGAATTACCTACCAACCGTAATAATTTTTACAAATTGCGAGAGTGTCCTTAACATAGAGGGGAAAGGCAAATAATAATGTGTGAGGTTATTTAAAAATTTGAAAAGCAATTTTCATATATTTTGGGTTAGTTGTTGGTAACAATAATGATTAAAACTCAATCATTTCCTGATGATGCTGGTTAGCGAAACGCACCTCAAGTGTCAAAATCCTGTTTGGGTATTGTGGGTAAAACTGTGTTGTAGTGCAAAAATGCAAACTCAATAGAAAACTTGTATTAACATTCATAATTTATTTAAAATACCCTATGTTGATTTTCCCAACAAAATGGTGAGTTATTATTCCGCAAATGATCGGGATCAGCTTGCATGAAATGAAATGCATGCCTATGATTACTCAGTATAGCCGTGATTATCGCCGATATCGGATTAAAAGTGTCGTAAATTGCAATATTACCACCGATTAAAACCTCATTAGCCTTTCGAATTAGGCTTATTAAAGCTGATATATGTATTAGAAACTCATAATTCGCGGACTGCTTTTAGAATTAGTTGCCTTCATGTTTCTGGATTTCGGTGAAATTTAGATTCCTATAATTATAACGTTTGAAAAGCATTTTTTTAAATTTATCTTCCCAGATTAGTTATTTTAATGGATACGAAACCAAAATTATTGTATTTAAGAAACACATCTTGCACTGGCATAGCTACAAATTTTGGGCCCCACCGCCAAACTTTTGATACGGCCCGGCCATTTTAAAACTATTTCATAAACATGGGCGCCGGCAGAGGGGTGGGGGGGGCAAGGGGGGCAGTTGCCCCTCCCTGGAATATTAAAATAACGCTAAGTATAAAAGTATATTTCAAATTATTCAGTGAAACATGCATAGGTACCTGAAAATTACATTGACTATTTTCTTACAATACCACAACAACAATTGAACGATCTTTCAGTACCCTCCGACGTGTAAAAACCTGGTTGAGATTAACTATGTCTTAGGAAAGACACTCTGGTCTCTGTATGCTTAGCATTCACAGAGATTAATAATAAAGATAGAGTTATTGAAAACGCAATAAATCGGTTTTCACAAAAGAGAAGAAATCTGCTATTACTTTTCTCCGATTAGGAAAATATAGGTATGTACATCTATAATCCATAGGATATTTTTTAGGGTAGATACATTCCCAATCAAAGAATGTATGTCAAAGTTTCGCTACAGTTAAGTTTAAGTTAAAGTCAAGCAAACCAAAACCGTATATATGTATTTTTGACAATAAAAATATTTAAGTTTCAATCTATGTTTACTTTGCCCCAGCGGCGCATCTGTGAGGGGTAACTATATCCCCCCCCCCCACCATAGGCTCTCAAGAGTTTCCGCAATATTTGTATACAAATAATACAATTTTTAAATTCAATTAAACCTAACCTAAGAAAAAGAAAAAGAGGTTTAACGATTGCAGATTCGAATGTTATATTATATCATCAAGAGCGAGGTCCAATTCCAGTTTACAATTATTGCCTGTTGCCCAGCCCTACTTTTTTTACGTTTAGTTGACTTGGGAAAAGTATCAATAATGCTTGGTAAAATCCGCTTCGTCCGCTCGTGGAAGGCGTGTTTGTTTTAACGATTTTAATGACTTTTGGGTAACAATTGGGCGTGGCACCCCCAAAATTTTCCGCCTTCGGCAAATTTTAGCCTCTCCCCCACCAGTGTCGAGCTTCTCCCTCACATCAACTTGCTCCCCCCTGAAATTTCACCTGCCGGCGCCCATGTTCATAAACAGTATCGCATTTAATAACAATAAATGAAATTGAGCAGCTTCTTTTGATTCAATGAAGAGAATGCCAAGACCAGATAAAAGATCTTGATCGATGCTGGTTGTATATTGTGAATTTAGTCTTTAGCTTGCTGAATGACCTTTATGTTGTTGCGACCGGACTAGTGTTAGAAATAGTAGCAGTTTTGTTAATACTAAAAAAAATTCAATGCAACTGTGTAATATCTAATTAACCAAAAACTTTGGGTGCTGTTTTAAAGGAAGTAAACACAAAAGTTCGAATGGAAATGCAGCCACTCTTTTTATTATCTTGTCATTTTAATTATTTAGTTAGAAGATTAGAAGAAACTATAAGTAAATAAAGTTAAAATAAAAATTTAAAGTCAAATTAAGAAAATTTGCACTTAATGATGCGTTGTACAAAACGAGCTGTCTTCGAAGTGTACAAATCAGGTTCTAGCTCAAATGTCAGACAGTAGGGGACTTATTTATTCTAAAGGCCCCACCAACTTTTAGACGACACATGTCAAAAAATCCCGAAGTTGTGATATGGAGCTCAGTTTGGCTTAAGCTTGACAACAAATTAAAATATGAACAATATAATCAGCGGTGGACGCCAAAAATTTACTAATGAAAAACAAGCGAAGTGAAATTAAACCTGGACTAAAATAAATCAAAATGATTCAGTTCTCCAATTCAGTTAATTCAGATCAATTATACTCATCACTATTTACTTCCTTTTGAAACGCTAGTACTAAAAGATGACAGATAGATAGGTGAACAGAAAATCGGTTAATTACCCTAAGATAGAAACTGGTTTTTTACAATTTCTCAAAAAAAACTTGTCTAGTGTATTATTTGCTTGGCGGCTGCACCACACTCGATTACTGAAATTTATACTATTCTTGTCAGGTCTTTCTAGTGCCGCCACTTCCATCCTCTCTTTACATGGCCGGTTCCTAATTTATTTCGAATTTCCTTTGCAAAGGTCCTATCTCGTCTGTTTGGCAGCAGTAGATCTTAAGAGAAACCCTTAACATGTAAAATATTGATTTTTCTTCTCTGGTATTTATTTTTTGTGCCTAAATGTTCTATGCCTTGGGCTTTAAGCTAATACCTAGAATATGTTGATACTGCACAGGTTTTTTTACTGCATGAAGAGTCCTTCTACCCCAGCTTTTTTTCTTCTGTTCCTAGTGTACCTGCGTGCAGAGTCTTTCGTGTTCGTTGGTTGTGGACATTTACTTCTTGGAGTAGCGGAAAACTGCTCATGAGCTCCTTGGATTATATCAGCGGCTCAAACGGTGAGGAAGTTAGTTTCTATATACATATAATTTTAATGAATTAAATTCAGTATACAACCCAGCTTAACAGATATCAATCTAAAAAAATTTCTAGCAGATATAGAAAACGTTATTTTAATGTTTACAGAGTTTAACAGAAACATTGTAGGATCTAAGGTCACTAACGTTCTCACTAATTTCGTAAATGAACCATCACAACACAATTATTTGAGGTCACCCTTTTACAAAACAAAAAAAATTCTAAAAGCACATCCTGATTTAATTATAACTAGGGCTGACAAAGGCATTGTCACAGTAATTATGAATAAAGAAGACTACATAAACGGATCACTAGATATTCTATCGGATAATAACTGTTATAAAGTTCTAAATAGAGATCCTACTTCAACTTTCCAACAAAAAGCTAATAAAATTGTGACAAAATTGAAAAATAAAAATGTACTAACACAGGAACAAAGTAAACAACTTACTATTTATAATCAGGCTTCACCCAAATTTTATGGCTTACCTACAATTCACAAACCAACTTGCGGCAGACTGATGTAGAAAGTATGAGTTTCCATACTTGTTAGGCAAATAAATATAAACAATTAAGCATTTTTAATTTCATACTAATATTTTACCATTTGAGGAAAAAATAGCATGTCTCGTTGGATGTAAAAGCGACTTTTTGTGGCTCGTCTGTAGTCAATCCTATAGTTCTACTTTTATTAATAATAATACCCTATGCTATTTATGATTTTGAAAGCATATAAAATACATTGTTTAAGTATTTTACGAGGTATTTTACCACAATAGTATTACGTCTGCTGAATATATATTATGCTACTTTTAGGATTCACTGGGCAATAAACATTTTGCATTTTCAGGTAAAATGAGACCAAGATAGAAAAACGTGAAAAAACGAGAGCGCTTGTGCACCCACACCAGCACCAGCAGTTAAAAATCCTTTGCCATATTTATGTGATGGACACAACGTAGGAGTCGGGTAATGACGGAAAATCCGCACAAAATAGAAATGGAGAAGAACCTCCAGGCCTGCAGGTGGATTCTTAACCGGTCAGGACGTTTCGAAACCGACCAGCTACCCAGTGGGAGCGATTCTCAACGCAATCGGTTCCGACTAAGGAGGAGTGCTAGAAGCTAGCCGTCCTTAGTTCCGACATCGTGTCGGCTTGAAATGTCATTTCTACTCGGTAGCTATGAAGGTCCTGAGTAGAAACAATAAATTGTTTTGATTGGTTCATCTGAAATGTGATATATTTTATGTAGGATTTGAATTTAAAAAGACATATAGAAACAGTAAACAGTTGAGATATTGATATTGTTATTTGTTATTATGTTATAATTATTTATCTATGATTATGTTAGTGTAGTCGTAATTGGAGTAATCGCACACGGCACATGAATCGGGACGCAGGGACCGCAAAATTTGTAAATTGTAAATAATAATCATGAAATGAAATAAATTTTATTAGCAACATTCTACTATGATACACAAAATACATAAAGTAGTAGGACTCACCCTACGTAAAACTACACTTATTTACGAAAAACAACAATCAAAAATTATCTTTAATAAAATTAATTGTCCAACTTCCCTAATTCTATACGTAGATCTAGCATAGGAACAAAGGCAATTTATTATACTCAATTAATACAAAATAATGAATTTATAGTGGAGCTCTTTTTCACAATTGGAAAATGAGGAGATACAATATTGTTTTATAGATAATTGTTCTGGGCTTTACTGACAAAAATTGACTTATCCTTCTAAAAATCCTGTTTTTTAAATAATTTTTTCATTCTATAATTATTATGCTCTTTAAAGTTTAGTTTTCAGTCAATTATAATACCGAGATATTTGCAATGTCTTACATATCCTAATTCATGTTGACAGAGTTTTAATTTAACAAAATTCATATTAATGTTTGCACGAAATATAATATTATTATTACACTAACCATTTTCTACCTTTTCTAGCTCTACAGTAATTTTTTTGATAGTTTTTTTCTGCATTTTTCCCTTGTATCGATATTTGTAAATATTTTGTGAAATATAATAATAAAATTATTATAGTAAATAAAATAGGTACCCTATACCTATACCTACTAGGGCCAAAATCTATAATTTTGAATACTGAAACCTTGAAATGCAGTGCGCCAACACGTTACTCACGACAGTAGCAAATTTTACTCGGGAGCGGTTAAAGGTGCGTACAGACTTGGCGAGACGAGCTCGAGACGCGCCGCGAGACGAGCGCGAGGCGCGCCAAGAGCCACGAGCCACCAGGCGTAGTCGTCTCGTGGCTCGTAGCGCGGTGCACTTATAGCCGTCCACACTGAGCCTCAGGCATCCTTTGATGTTTCGTCGAAAAACCGACTGGCGATGGATCGGAACGAGACGCTCGCGAGCCTACCGCGAGCCCCGTCCACACTTGAAATTTTGGCTTGGCTCGCGGCGCATCTCGTGCTCGTCTCGCCAAGTCTGTACGCACCTTAAGAATATCAACTTGTGGGTATCGACTAGGTGCCGAGTTCACTACCGACCGAGATATATCGATCGAAACGTACTCGATACGGTTCGTCCCGATAGGTTAAGAATCTGCCTGCTGCACTGTGTATTAGGTCTACGACATACGATGTATAGCTTTCTCTCATCTGTATTTACCAACGCTATATCTCCCCTCTCTACTTACGTTCGCTCCGCCACGCCTGCGCCGTGTGACTCACTCCTTCTGTCTTTACCAACGCTATATCTCCCTCTCTACTTTCGATTGCCTCGCCTTATCACGCATGTTGTAATGTTCCGAAATGGTTTCACCGTGTCGCATATTTCGAAATGTTTCCGTAACACATTCAGCGGCTTACTCTCAAGGTTCACCGAGCGTAAAAAAGTTTCACGCCGAAAATATCAAGAAGTACCGCCTTCAATTATTTAGGAAACTGACAAGTGAGAAGATTCAGCATTAAGCGACAGTGGTCAAGATAAAATATATAGAACAGCACTCAGATTGAGGCTGACTAAAAGACTATAACAAAAGAAGATGTTAATGAAAACATCAGATATGCAGCGTGTGGTCAAGCTAAAATCAATGATTTTGATAACTCAGAAAGTGGCATTTAATTTGCTTTCCCAACTTGCTATTATTGCAATTATTTTTCAAAGTGAAAATTGAGGTATGCGGATTGTACAATAAATTACACACGCCGCGCCGTGACTTTCCAATATTCGGACCAATTCTTCCAAAATAACTTACCACTATCACAAGAATATTTCCGTGTTCTTCTATCTTATTTAATATTAAAGACACCGGTTTCTTTGAATACATACTAGAGGCAAAATATGCTATTGATATGCTATTGAATGTAGGCCAGTTAAGCCACTATCTCATATATGGACATATGAAAATATAATCGGAGGTTACTTGGGGAAATTATGTTGATGTTAGTATAAAATTCACTTAGAGCTAGATTTCTTTTTGTAAATAAATTCAGAAATTCTCAATTTTTTTGAAACGATGAATCGAATATCCACGTCGGAAAAACTATGATACCACTCAAAGGCAAAAAAAGGAAACTCAAGGAAAGGGGCTGCAAAACATTTGATCCATGTACCTCTAACAAGCATATTTTTAATAAGCTGAAGGACTGGACCCAGATCTGCCAAGTAGGGATTCACATGAAAACTTTGCAATGGCATTAATTGTTTTCACATTTTATGCTACGATAATGATTAGTCCAACATAATTAGATTGGATTGAATTAGATTAAAATTCACTGTAGTTACTATAGATAGAGAAATGGTAAAAATAAGAAGCCTACTATGAGGAACTAACAGTTACTCTAGGTGGGATTGAACTAACATCCCTCGAGTGGTGTGATAAACCGAAGCATTTGTTTAGGTAATTCGTTGGTGTTCTTGCAGTCATGAAAACATAGATTATATGTCTAATTAGGTTTCATTTTGATTACGTTGGGGTTTGGAACCTTCGGCAACATGCACTAAAACAGAGTTTTATCCACAATACCGAAACAGAATTTTTGCACCCGACGCGCGTTTCGCTAATCATGTTAGCATCATCGGGAGATGATTAAACAGTTTTCATCATCTCCTGATGATGCTAACATGGTTAGCGAAACGCGCGTCGAGTGCAAAAATTCTGTTTCGGTATTGTAGATAAAACTCTGTTTTAGTTCATTTTGACAATGAACTGGGTAGTTGGCGCATACATAGCCTTTGTAAATAGGTTAACGTATCATATACCTTTTATTTTTATAATGATAAACCCTTATGATTTTACTGAATTATCTAAATTTCTAGTTTCAGAAATTCCATTTTTTACTACGAACCCATCTGGAGCTGCAACATAAATTATAAGAAATTGTTCTCAACATAGTAGCTGATTTTATGGCTAATAATTATTAAACGCCCTAAAAGGCTCTTTATTATGCAAACTTGAGAGCAAACTTCTGGCAAATGTAGTTTGTAGCAGTTTAAAAATCTGTATTGAAATTTTGCCGAGGGGAATAGAAAATTTTATTGTATCGTTTTGCTGATTATGAAAACTTTCCGCCAACGGAGATTAACAAATACACAACAGGGAGGTTATATAATGCTAACTTAAATGTGAACGGGGCCAATAGGTAGTTGCAGGTACTTTTCATTAAACTTTTGAATGTTGCGAATCATTTTCAATTACTATTACCGATAGCTTGATAATATTAGTCCGCAAGGTGGAGCTAGAACATAATTTTTGAGACCTGTTGGATTTGGTTTTCTTGCAACGTATTGCCCACTACCAACATGTTCAGAAAAAGTAATCGTCTGCCCATGCATCGATTCTAAAATTCGCTTGTTGTGGAAGCTTTAGAACAGCATTGCGAAATGCGTCAATGCATTAATGTTTATAATACGGTTGCTTTTCTTCATCTGTAACCTCCAAATTGATGGCTACATGAAGATAATTTATAATTTGAATATATCTATTTCTATTGAAAGAATCTGGATTTAATTTTGAGTTGCGTTTAATAATTTATTAGAGATTTGTTGAAAATGAATGTTTGCAACCTCGGTCACTTTTCTAAAAAAAAATCTCTCTACTCAGTCTTGTAAATTTTCTGTCACATCATTAAACACTGGAAAATCAGGTGTTAAATAAAATTTCTCTGTTATTTCCAACCATTTCCTAAGTCAAGTTCTTACAGGTAGTCTTATTTCTGGTGGTGTTTCATTTCTTACTTAGTTTCTTGTGTACTCTGATACCTTTGTGTTAGCAATCCTTCTGATTGGGGAACTGTTCTTTTTCTGAGCACTTTCTGCTCATTTGGCCCAATAATAGAACTATTTTGACTAAATGCACTATCATTACTTTAATTTCTATTGGAAAACGTTTTTCAGATGATTGCTTTCTTGATCACTGTCGCTTTCAGGATACTCATCAGAGGAGTCAGCGTCATCTGGCAGTTAAATCAGAAAAGCTCATCATTGTTTTCTAGTAATGCCACAGATTAAGAACAGATACGAATCCTTTAAGATTTTCCCTATACTGCTTTTTCGTGACCTTGGCTGACCGCAACAGGGCTCGAGGCGCGACGGACGGGGCGAAGCAGCGCGGCGAAACTTTCGGCCCGATATTGCGCCGCGCCAGTTAATTGATAGTAATAAGGGGTCAAATATTTTGATAGGAAAATTCGGCCCCAGACCAAAATGGTGTATGGTTATTACACATGCATTTTCGTCACCGAAAATGGGTACAGATTGTTTAGTCACTAGCTAGTATATGCTAATATAATAGGTAAAGTCTGTTTTTGGACATGCTTTGGGTTAGTTTCTGTTAGATGCGCCCTCGAAGCGAGCGGAGGGCCATGCGTGGCTTTTTATATTTTGAAGTTATAAAAAATCCATTCCTAGGTCGAAAGTTTCTGTCCAAATCTGATCGCTTTCTGATTGTAGCCGCATATTTATACGCCGCGAGGCGCGAGACGAACCTTTGTTGCATCAGGGATAGGGTTTGGCCTTTTGCAATATTTAATGAAAGCATATTGCGCCATGGGTTTCGATTTGTTAATACATTATTTTTGAGATATTATGGTTTTTATTTTATTTGTTTTGATTAGTATTTTAATATTATGAATTTAAAACGTTTAATCGAAAAAGAAATGAAACGAAAAATTAAAACACTACTGAAAAAAATATCTTGATTTCTGAAAGAATGGGAAAGTGAATTTCGGAAGATGGAGTAAATAAAATTCAATTATTTTATTTTATTTATTAGGTAACTAAGATAGAGCTAAAGGTGGAATAAAATAGACTATTATCTTTGTTTTATGGAACTTTTAAGGTTTCTATTTGCATATTTAATGGCATTAAATAGTCCTAATCTAATAAAAAGTTTTGCAATATAAAAAAGAAGAAATCCTAACCTGGATGGTTAAAGGTTATGAAGTTCATTTCTTTAAGATATGTTTTGGTTAAATTATATTTTACAGATATTTTATCAAAATGATTTACAAATATTTTTTTTTTAATTGAAATACATAATAAATAAAATGCTCGTTCGGTGATTTTCCTTAATTTCTACAACTATCTCCATCTCCATCGTGGGTCATAACGGATACTTCAATTATTGTACTGTCACATATTCTATTATTTTCAGATATAAAGGTTCCTGAAAAAAATATGTTACAAGCATGAACTTTATATTACACAATCTCTCATTTCGGGAATTTCGGAGAAAAAATAGAAATGCTCATATACCACAGATAATGCAGGTCATCTTCGTGGGATTGCAAATATGTATGCAATTTACGAATCATGCAAAAACAAGAATACGTTTCTAATATTTGCTCCGAGACGGTTCATCGTCACGCAGAAAAAATATGGTTTAGATGTCCTCACGAACGCCACTGCTGTATATAAAAATAGGAAAAATGAGCTTCACTGTAACATTAACTAATACTAAATTATGCTGCAATAGTTTGGGTTAGTATGGGTTGGTTAGTTGGTTAGTAGCGTTTTTAAAGTCTTCGTAAATTGTCTAAAAAAATATAATAAAAATAAGTAACGTCGCCTTTCTCGCAAGTGGGGTATTTTTAGCAAGCCAATATCTTTTATGTTGAGCACTTTTCTTCCTAGAAATCAGTCACTAAAATTTATCAACTTATTTAGGAACCACAGTTTATGCACAGTTTATGAAACTGGCTTATGAATTCTTTATTTTTCTTTAATATAAATATACTATAAAATAGTATTTATTTGATAGATGTAGATTTTTGTGGTGGTTCCTACAATGTAATAAAGTCACAAGTATGAGGCGTGTTGCAAAAAATTGTAGGTTTGGTATTTTCCAAGAGGCTTTCTCTTTTCTGTCCAAGAAATACGAATTTATCCTCAAAATGCTTCTCACACAAACTGTAGTTTTTGAGACTTTTATCAATAAGGTCTTCTCTTTTCGCTGCTTTTAGCCAAGCTTCACATTTAAAGAAAATGAACATTATTTACTTCATCATTTTATAATATTATTTTAAAACACGTCTAAATAAAGGCTGTCAACACATTGTAGGGCATATATCTTTTCATCCCTTTAAATTCGCAAGTAGCAAATTTGTTTAGCTACTAGTAATATTTATCAAATATAAAAACACATACTTTGATCGATCTTTGGGAAAATGAAACATTGATATTTCGCTTTCGCTCTTCGAAAAGTAACATTTATGAATTCACGAATGTCCGGGCATATTTAAGTTTCAACGAAATATGAAAATTTTGCAAACTGAAAGTCACTAATTAACATATACATAAACCAAACTAAGAACACAATAAACTAACAAAAACGATAATTATTGTCCAAGCTATTGACAACTCAGCTACTGACAGCTCGGCGAGTAAAACGGCGCGGCGCGCCGGCGTAAAATTCCCAAACGGTGTCATAAAACGGCTGACTAAATAAGTCGGCGTTGCCTACTTAAAGATTTCAGTATTCATGTCCCACACGTATGCGGAAGCTTTCGCATCTGTTCTTTCTTAATCTGTGGTAATGCTGCCAACTGTTTATCTGTTTAGTGTAGTTTGCTTAAAAATAAACAAAAATAAGACCACGATTTATAAAATATGTTCACATTTGTATTCAGCTGGTATGATGGATTGACCTAATATGCACAAATGTGTAAAGATAAGTTTATGGGCATCTAATCAAAAAACTATGTTCAGGTTTCTTCTTTTGTGAATTTCCATAAACCTTTCAGAGTTAATGAAATATAGTAACATACTTTTTGTAAGTAAGCTAAGAACTTTAAA
>MU186442.1:33865-44534 GCA_016904865.1 Pissodes strobi
TCAAATCTGCACTCTGAAAATTTTCTTCGTAAAGCGATTTACGTTCCGTACTTTCTAAATTTATAAATTGGATGCTAATCCGAGCAAAATTTACGAACTAAATTTCGAAGCGATCCAGACAAGCTTAAACTACGCTTGATTTGTTTGTCATTCCTTTTATAGGAAATTACTAAAATGACAATTGGTACGATTAAGTGTCAGAAGCCTTTTCGAGTTTCGAAAAAGGTCTGTTCCAGAACCGCTCAAAGAACTTGTACAAAATTAAATTTGACACTGACATCACAATTACCTTGGCAAATGACTTGACTAGCTGTTTTTGACTGTATCGAATAAGACTAATTGTTTATAACTAGGGACTGTATCTTAAACTTGCTAGCAATTGAAAACCCAAATAAGAACTTTAAACTTGACTTTTATTTCCAATCGTACAAAGATATTAAATTTGCTTGCTTTTAACTTGAAGGTTTTCGTTCTTGTTATCGATCCCTTCAATCGATCCCTTGTTGGCTGGCAGACTGGCGCAAGACTCTTAAAGTTCATTTTGCGCGGTTGCCTGGTTGTGTAATTGTTCAGGATTTAAAACTAAACTATAACTAAATCACTGGCTGGAACACTAATCATGAAGGCAGTAGACAGTTGTGGCAAATACCTTGAAATAAGCCCCGCGTCGACCGTTTTAAAATAAGAACAGGCTTATTTTTTCTAAATTTAGAATTGTTGCAGTTCGACGTTAGGTGTTACGTCACTAAACCATCCAGAAAGGTTTTGAGTTTGACAGTTGACTTCTCTAGAGAGAAAAAAAAACTAAAAGGAGAGGCGACACTAGCGTCGGCATCTTTCATGTTGGTGTACCCGTTTTTGGTGACCTTGACTCTGCTCAGACGGAATTATTGTCAATCTTAAAGGAACATTTGAGGGTAGAATCAAAGACATTTAACCTGTCTGTGGGTAGAATACATGATGCGGGTTTCCTGAAGGAGTCGTTGCTTTATGGAGATCTTGAAGAAAATGCATGATTCCCAGATGGTGAAAAAAAAATTCTGTATGGGGACCAAGATTATCCAGTTATGGATTTGCTTTTGTGCCCATACCATGGAAGGCGAGAGAACTTGCTACCTCATCAGCGGCATTCCAATTTATCAATGAAGACATTGACAGTTGCCGTTGAATGGGGATTTCAAAAAGTGACACCTCAATTTGCTTTTTGTTGACTTGAAAAAATTCAAAAAATATTGCAGGATATTTGGAAACCATGTAAAAAGTTGCGGTGTCATTAAAAAACTGTCACACATGTTTGTATGGCTCATAAGCTGCATCTTATTTTAACATAGTACCTTCTACATTAGAACAATACTAGGGTACCTACTGTTTAATAATTAAATAGGTTTTTGTTAAAGCTGTTATACTTGTGCTAAGACTGAGATTAAAGGTCTTACTGATATTTGTAAGTATTTTCATTTGCTAAACTTCATAGTCAGTATTATAAAAGTTAAATTATCTTTTACCTCCCGGAAGATATTATTTCTTGCCATTTGTCATTTAGCTCATAAGATTTTATTTAAAGCTACTTTTATAATGGTTCATTTTCATATGCTATTTTATAAAATTTATATTTTATTATGTCATTTTGTCATGTAAAAACGATTCATTATTTTGTTTGTTTCTTGTAAGTAATTTCTGATTTGTTGTTATTTATGGATTTCAAAATAAACGTTATTTTAAAGTAAATAGCTATTTTATTACATTTATTGATTAAATAACATCCCATACTGCATAACACAAAAGTAAAAACATATATCAAAAATGAAACAAACTTTTGTTGATAATGATTTACATAATCATAAAAACACTAAAATATCTCCTATGGCAGAATACTACCTATTCTTTATTTTTTAATAAAAAGATTATTTTTTGTTGTGAACATATTATATCATTAAAAATTTCTTTTTTCTAATAAATTCATGTCTATCCTTTTATGTTTTGAATCCAATTTTTGTTGCCTTTCGCAAAGTTAAAATTCAAGTCCTTTTTCCTGCATCACTACCTTTCTTTCTTTAAGCTCCAACCTTTTTTTTTTCTAACTCTCACTTTTCCTTTTGTAATTCCAACTCTCTCACTTTTCATTTTCATTTTTATTCTCATTCTTGTCTCTTATAAAGTCCAATGAGATTTTCTTTAATAATCTATTAGTATTAGTTGATTGGTTCTATTTCTAGATGGAACTGCAATATAGTATATTAAGATACTAGTTTTAAAAGACCATATTTTATCACACGAGCACGAAATTAGGAAACGACCTGCTTGCGGGTAGTTTCTTAACGTGCGAGTGCGCTAAATGTCTTTTAAATCGTGTATTTTATACCATTTTTTCTATTTTGCACGTTTTTTAATGAAAAACATTAATTTATTCAAGTCGCGATCAAAAGTTGGACGGCCATCTTGTCACTTTTGACGTCTGTATTATAGGAATCCCATTCAAAACGGTGTCGAAATTTTGCTAGTGAGCTTTGACATTGAGCAATTTTGTTAATATCATAGCAACCCGTCAACAAAAGTAGTGTCGAAAAGAGCTTCTCTTCGACACTACTTTGCGTATCGAAAAGACTTCTTTATGATACCAAAATAGAAAAAATAAATTATTAATGATAAGGTTACAAAGGTACTGGTTTGTGCCATTTTCGAAATGATTTGATTTAGAGCTCTCAGTAACGACAGTGTGCTCTGAAGCTGATCTATCTCTTTGTATCATAAAATTTGGTTAAATAATTTGTGATGTAGCAGTGAAGACGCCTCTGGGACGCCATTGGGTTCACAACCCAATGAAACCTTAGAATACACTTAATGACAAAGCAAACTTAATTTAAAATATATTCCTAAGTGCTAGTCTTTACATGCCGAGATAACTTTATTCCTACAATAATTATGGGTATAATTTGATGAATAAAATTATCTTTGCTTGAAGGTCCTTCAAACTGGACCTAAAAAGCGTATTTATTTATTTATATATTTTACCTAATGTTTTACAGTTTTTATGGCATTGACACATACATTAAAGGGAGATCCTATTGCAATCGACGAGCGGTGTGTGTGCGCGAAGATGTTGATTGACACGGTTATTGAATAGCTGTAGGTTGTAATTAGGGGAAAAAGATGTCGTGGGAGTAAGTTCCACAGCGATGCAGATAAATGTTACTTGCCTAATAAGACTTTTCTTTTTTCACTTGCCTTTCTATTTTCGACATCTTTATGTCCCTTTCTATGGTTTTTCGGTCCACCTCTACTGTCTTTCCTTCTACATCTACTGTTTGGCTTAAGTTTATATTCCTTTCAACATCTGAAAGATCTTCAACCTGTACCTCAATTAAATTTAGGGAGTGGTTATTAAAACTTAAAACGCAAAAATAGAAAAATAATATATTAGGTATATCACTTACATGAATTTTTCTTTTATCTTTTTCCTCCTTATAAGTAAATAAGTTGGGGTTTGGAACCTCCGGCAAAATGTACTGAAACACAGTTTTATTCACAATACCAAAACAGAATTTTGGCTCTCTATGCAAAAGTTCTGTTTTGGTATTGCAGACAAAACTGCTGTAAGTGATAACAAAGTAGCTTACCAATTTATGTTCCTCAATAGCGGAACATGTATTTGTTGTTTTCGAAATGTCATTTATTTCCTCAATTAGATTAGAAGATGAGAATGATATTATGTCTCTTATTGGGCGGCCTAAATTGTCCTATTTGTTTCTACTTCGACTTTTTTTTTGAGTAAAGAACGAATTTACATCTTGACAAATATCACTTATGCCTTGCAACAACTGTACTTTCTCAGAATAGATCTCTTCGATTTTAGATCTAAAAATATACTGTAGTTATGACCTAACCGAACTAAAATTATATTCACTAAAAATCATTTTAAAGTTAATACATATTAAATAAGAATTCAGAATAGCCAAGACTTCACACCTTATAATGCTCTCAGTATGTATAACACATTAATTAACCTATTTTTCAACCAATACCTACCTTTTTGTATCCACTGCCTGCTTTTTCAGAAATTGCTGTAAAAGCAAAAATAGCTGGTTTTTGATAGTTTTAATACATAATTTCTTCCCTGTTATTTCCAACAGGTGTTATTGAACAATTTCCCATCGCTCAGGGTTGGATATGGGTTTTTGTGACAAAATTAATATGAATGGGCCCATAGAAATTCAAAGTCAAAGTCAAACACAGCTTTCATTATCAAAAGTACAGAAAATGTTCTCAATGACAAAGCACCATCACATTCACTATTCTAATTTTAAACCATAAAATGAAATTATGCGGTTTTAATAGTCAAATTCCAAACAGACATGCACAGATCTAAAACCTACTACATAATACTGCACAATAAAATACAAAAAAACCGTTTTGGCAAACTTTAATTAAAATATGCTGACGCCGAATAACAAGCTTTTTGCACTTCTCTCCCAAGTACTATTATAGAATTGATCTTTCTTACCCCGAGTGAAAGGCGATTAACTATTTTTGTATTCTATATAGGTACCTACCGATAAAGGCAATTTAACCGTAGTAATGGGTTGCAATACTTACAATCAAAAAAAGAATGTACTTTTTTAATGACGGCAATTACTCAATACTAAATAATGGCCCAACTAAAGGAGGAGAGATATATAACATGATAAAAAACACAAAAATCAATTTAAAGATATAAAAAGATTTAAATTAATGCCACACATTAGTAAAATACCTCATTTTTATGGAGTGTCGAAGACCTACAGAACATAGGTACCTTTACATTCAATAATAATAATAGCTATTTACGATACAAGTGTGAAAAGTGCATGTTTATGCTTTTATCTAAAATCATTGAACACTAATATCGAAATGGCTGAGTTTAAGTGTGATTCCTGTCAGAGAATCGTCGCAGAAAAGGATAAATATAAACTTCGCTGTGGATAAGGCAACAACAAAGGTGCTCTACCAACAATCATTTCTGAAATTTACGACACCTTGAGTAACCATGACTCCAAATGGAAAATTTTATACAAAAAAATAGATGACATTCACAGCCTCCATACCAGATTCTCTGACAATAGACAAGAAAGTTTATTCCATTCGATCAAGGAAATGAAGCAAGATATATTCAATCTGTCATCTATTTTTATGGACAATCATGATAAGTCTGTTAAAATTCAGATTCACGACTCATCAAAGGAAGAGTTATTGAAGGAAATGGGCGATATGCGAAAAAGTGTAAATCAAATAGCACTCACGATAGAAAAGTTGGCTGCCAAAGATTAGCCAATTATTAGGATTAACCCACCAACAGTAAAAAAATCGATTTCGACTCAGACCGACCATACAGATAACCATGACACACTGGTTATTGCTTCTCCGAAAGTCATTACTTCAGTCATTGCTCCCACAAAACAAACGGTGGCTTTAGTTGGACCATTCTTATAGTGCTTGTTCCAGTTACCCGATTCACCTGAGAAGTGGTTTGAAGTTTCCTATGACTATGAAAACTTGTGGAATTTTGCTCAGTGCGTAGGAGCAATTGACAGTAAACACGTCGTACTACAATGCGCTTTTAGAAGTGGAAGTAAATATTATAATTACAGGGGCACTTTCAGTATTGTCCTTATCGCAGTAGTGGATGCAAACTATCGATTTTTATATGCAAATGTGGGATGTCAGGGGCGAATTTCAGATGGTGGCGTTTCTAAAAATGATTTTCCCAAAAACTACACAATGGCATTTTAAATTTGCCACCTCCAAAACTGATGCCAGGACACCAAGACAGAACAACACCTTTTGTGTTTGTTTGTGACGACGCGACGCGTTTCATCTACAGGAGAACTTGATGAAACCATTTACATGGGAACATGCAAAGGGTACATTCCAACGATCATTTAATTACAGGTTATCGCGAGCAAGGCGAGTAGTGGAGAATACTTTCGGGATTATGTCATCTGTGTTTCGAGTTTTGCGAAAGCCCATGTTTTTGCAACCTGTTAATGCCGAGAAAATTGTTCACGCATGTTGCTACCTGCATATTTTTTACAAAACCATAAATCAGCCAATGATTTGTATGTTCCGCCTGGAATCTACGTTCTTAAATTTACATAGAATAGGTAGAAAATTAACCAAAGCAGCCCAGGAAGTTCGAGAACAATTTGCGAAATATTTTTCAACCAATGGAAGAGTGCCATGGCAAGACAAAATAGAATGACAATCTTTTTTCTGTGTTAATGATACTAGTATTTTTTGGCTAAAAAATCCGCTGTTTGGAATGCTTATTGCAATATAAGAAAAAAAAATCGCCAAGAATCTCGTTTTTTTTTTTTAATTTTTACTTCCAACCCAAAACCCAGCAAATTCAAAAAATATGATTAGTTATAAGTTGATGAGCAAGTACCTATTTTTTATAATAATAATAATATAAAAATAATAATAATTAATGAAATTATTTTTCAACTTTATATTGATAATTTCCATCATTTTTGGTAAATCTTGAGCTTTTGCCTCTCTGCCCCACCTATCTGCGCCACTGCACGACACACACAAACACAAAATAAAAATAATTATTTACTCACCTCCCCTCGAGTATCTCTTGTACATCTTCGAATATTTTTTGTCTTTTAAAAACATTAAATGTTTATATCCAATCCATTCCTGTGTTCCTTGGCCGGATTTTGTGGCACTTTTACCACATTCTCTCCTAAACTGGGTCTGCAGAACTTTCCATTTTCGTTCAGTTTCTGCTCGTGAAATCTCTAAAGCTTCAGCTATATTATTAAATGCATCAGTACTTTTGCTTTTGTTCTTATAAGCCTCATTTTGGGGATTCCATATATTGGGATAATATCTTATAAGTTCGATCGAGCTTATAACTTGCTCTTCACTCCAATCGTGAGACATTTTAAAATAACAACTGATGCTTTCTGAATGCTGAATATACCCGTATCGTCTAGAAACATTACCTCCTATAACTAGGCCAACTAGCTAATATTAAAATTAGCAGTGACGTCATCCTAAGTGGTCTATACTTTTTTGCCATAAGAAAAGCGGAGGAGCCAAGAGGATCCCAGTAAAAGTATTAATTATTTTATCGCGCCTACTTCCGTATTTAATGTTGATTGCCACGCTGGGCGACTGGAATGTCAATTCCTATCTCGACGTCATGTATGTATTCTGTATCCGGTGCTGCCAGATTGGGCGCTTAATCAGAATTTGAGCTACTTCTCACTGTAGTTTGCCACAAATAATTTTTCAAAGAAACGTAAAATATATGTCTCGGATTCCAAGATTACAATTAACAATATATTAGATACTTGATGTAAAAGTTTGCTTTGGTATATTATAGTATAATTATATTAAATATAAATAAATATTTAAAATCCGAAAAGTAAATATATAAAAACCGGAAAGTGAAGCAATAACGGAATCAAAACCTTTAAGAACATAAACGTTGCTAACCAATAACCTAAGTAATTATTTTGTATAAATATTTAGTTCCATTTAAAAACATAATTTCAAATGTAATTCAACAAATGCTGTAAAAATTAAAGCCCAACTTGTTACATGTCAATTTAGCATGAAAAACATGTAACAGATAGAGGTCAAATAAAGTCAGTGATTCCACCCCTAATACTGCGTCTTTTATGCTAGCCTGTCTAGCTGACTATACATTTGATTTTTCTCTGTTTGATATCACTGGCTTAACATATAATCAGTCAATAGATCGTACCGTATTCTACATAGCTATCAAGGAAACATTTAAGTATATAGTAGTGCACTTCGGAAACGTTCACTTAAATCTCTTACCTTACGAATAATTTCCTTTTCGGTGGTAATATACCTTAAAAGAATTGTTGGTTGCCTTAAGCCAACAGGAGAATACATAATTAATTGATATGCTACCCTTGTTTTATTGTAACTTGGCAACGTCGCTCAAACTGTTTCAGCAAGGTAAAAACGGGTCTAGCTTAAGGTACGTTTAGGTCCGATTTCGATTGATCACCGATTTATGCATCGAACAGATTTGGTGTTAGGAGTTTTAAATGGCCGCCGTTCGGAATGAATTGGTTTCTGTTTGTGTGGTCATTGTCAATGATGGATTTATCGTTGGATTTCTTTGTTCTGCCAGCAGTACATAATATCACACAGCCTTAGGGTCGTTTCATTGTATATTGCAGATGTTGGTAGATTTGGCGACAATCGGCTGGTGTATTTTTACGTTGGATACAGGACAGTGTAAAGCGGACCTGTGGGCCGAGTTTTTGCTAGCTTTTTAACATTGAATTTCACGACTTAGGTAGTCGTTTTTGACCAGATTTCGTTCTCTTTCTTCAGAAAATCCTCAAAGGAGGTAGTGCGCCCGCCTGATAAAAAGTTTAAGAATTTTTAATTCACCCTAAGGGGGATTATACTTATTTCAAGTATAAAGTGACATAGTTGCTGGGTTGCTGTAGTTTATGGCTTGACTGTGGATTGGTTGGTTTTTCTAAACCTGAGCAGGCATTTTTCTATCCCGATTTTGAGGCAGGCCAAAAAAAATGTGCTTCATTTTCAGTGGTCAAAATACTTCATGAACTAGAACGAGACAACATATTAAAACATGGGTATTCCCTTAGTTTAAAGGCTTTTTTTCTATCATCTATAGAAAGGCAAAATGTTAAATTAGCTCTCAAAAGAGTTAATCCTTTTATTATAGAGGCTCTGAAAGGTTTTGTTAATAATTTGTCACATTCACAAGACACAGCAAAGTTTATTAATATTATATGGACTTGGTGGAGAATAGTTAATGTTAAAACCCCTCTTAAAGGAAACATTTGCTAGATAAATTTCAAGAACCCTTCACCAGAGAAATACAATCAGCCTCCAACGATGATCCAAAATTTAATTTTCTGCTAAAAATGCAAAATTGGCTAGATTCTTGGCATTCACCTAATTTTACAAATAGACTGACTCGACAAACCCACACTGCATTAAGATATACCATTCATGGGCTACTGGAAGTTACTGAATCCTGTTTAACTGAGCTTAAAATGACGTATGTCTTACTGGGCAAATTTAAAACGGACCCATTAGAAGGGCGATTTGGAAAATATAGGCAATTAGCTGGTGGCCATTATCATAACTCTGCTGCTATACGAGTCAGAAAAAAGGCTAAGAATTCAATCTTTATTATCATTAAAATCTAAACATTATGGAGATATTGAGGCTCTTCTATATCCTCGTGAACAAGTAGTGGACGTAGTTTCAACAGCCTATATTATATTTAAAACCAGATTAAAGAGTTCGAAGACACATTGGTAGATATTTACAATAAAATGTATTTCCTTTGTGAGCTGTTGTTAAACTATCTAAATCAAAATATCCTTTTGACTCTTTTTGAAAATTATAAATCACCTAAAAATTGATGTTTCAAAAATTTTAGCAGCATTTCAAATACACTTCTTAATCATTATTGTTCTAAACATGAACATAATCTTTTGGGTAAAAAGAAAAAAAGGAAACTGGATACTTTTAATAAATAAATATTAGACCCCAATAATATACCGAGTAATATAGCCAATCTAACACCAAAAAGTAAAATCTGAAACCTGTATAAAGCTTTCATGTTTTATCATAAATATTTGAATATTGCAAAGTTCTTTGAATGGAGAATGACCGAGGAGAAGCACACTACCAAATTTGACATTACTATTACCTATTATGACACCTTTATACCTATAGTGACATTTTACCACCTATCTGTTAAATAGATTGGTTGTATCTACTTTCAGTTTATCAAAATAGTTTCTATTTTGATAAACTGGATATTCAAAGGGTTTTGCTTTGAAATTTCGTTTTCCTTTAACAAAAATCGAACGAGGCGCGTCTAAGTGCTGAGTTCATGACTCGCAGCCTTGATTTAACCGGAAACCCTTAAATATTATTTATGTATGCAGAAAAAGGTAAGTACTTAAACCGCAATTTAATTTTTGATTAAAAAAAATCGTAATACACATTATCAGTCATAATAGTCGTGCTTAAAGTGTTATCAGCTTGTAGGAGGTCTTGTATTAGGCGAATTACGTTTCAAACTAAATATAAAAAAAGTTAAACTTACAAAAAACAAGTTTTTGTTATATTTTTTCGAGATTTTTCATCTAAAATGTCTACTTAACTGTGAGATTTTAAAAGAAATTGCACATTTCAATATACGCCTGTAAATAAGTTAAGACCACTTTTGATGACGTCAAGCGTAAGTCGTCTGGCCTAGTTGTAGGAGGTATTGCTAGAACGCTACAAATTTCTGCGTTGCACGTAGACACTGGCGATGGAGCGACATTTCCTTTGAAGTACCGCCTCGGGAGCGAACATCGTACAACAGATCGTCAACAGCTACGCAACAGTTGAGCAACACGTACACACTGTGCGAATTTCTATGTCGCCCAACTGTTGCTCAACTGTTGTTCAACAATGTTTGCTTAGTCTGTTCCCGCCTTTAGACTTAGTCTCATAGACTGCTTGCATGGTATTTGGACTTCTTCATAAATATATACCTTAACTGCGTCAAATGCAAAATATGTAAATCTTAATCAGGCTAAGCTTAATATGCAATAGAGCAGGCATTTCGAAACAAATAAAGACTGTGTTTTGCTTATATTAAATCTTC